>JAVJIF010010651.1:0-135936 GCA_038442645.1 Agave tequilana
GTTACAAAACTGTTTTTGCTAGATTTAAAGAATAAAAAAGTTATTGAGTTTCCAGACACGCATTATGTTTCTTTGTGGCTAAGTTTATTATAAGTATGACAGCATGGAATCATACAGTGATGGCCAGAGCTTTGTGATTATTAGCATTTGGTAGTTTGGGTCCCTAGTTAGTTCAGATTATTCAATTTAGTATAAGTTCTCATGATGATGGGTGCTAATAGCGCACAATGATAACCCTTTGGTGGGGTTGAGGGGGTTTGGGATCCTACCTTCCCAAACAAGACATTTTGTTTACATACTAATCATCTATTCAGACCCGATCTCCCTGCACATGACCCGTTTTTTCTCTCCAAGTGTGTAAACATTATAATTTAGACAACAAGTACATTATGTTACTTCTCCCAAAAAGTACATTATGTTACTTTGTAGATAAGCTTATTATCGATATGACAGCATAGCATCATACACTAACAGCCAGAGCTTTGTGATTATTAGTATTTAGTAGTAGTTGTGCGCCTAGTTAGTTCAGATTACTTAATTTAGTATAAGCTAACATGATGATGGGTGATTATGTGGCACAATGGTAATTGATAAAGCAACTGTGGCTATCATGATGCAAACTGATTTATAAGTTCAGTGAAGCCCCCTTACTTGTCAACTATCTACTTACATACTATCTTGCTGGCCCTGCTCCATGCCACCCGATTGTTTCGGAAGTATAAACCCTGCATGTCCGTTGACGAGTAAATTAATATGCTGAGTAGGTAGAAAATCTTTTATAGCCACAGTGATGATGACAACAAGAACAAAGCATCTAACCCGATTTTTTTTGAGTTCAAGAAATTAGAAAATGTTTATAGCAGCAACAGCAACAAAACATTTATTGGAAGATGTCTGTAACACAAGAACAATTGAGCAAACTTTTTTACACTCATTCGGAGAGGCCCTTACTTGTGATGGGAGATGTCACATATTCGAGACAGGCTGCCAGCATGTTTAGAGATATTTTCTTCAAAGCATGTGGATGACAAAAAGTGTACTCCATCCAAGTATGGCACAAAAACCCCCGAAACCCACACAGTAACTTTCCCCAAAAGAATATAATCAACAGTCTCAATCTTTTTTCAAACTCCTAGAACAAAGCTTTCGATAGGAGTTGGCACCAAGGGGACCTCCATCAGTGGACTAGGGCTAAGGAGGCATCACCACAGTGGATGAGGGTTGGATAGCTTGCAATGGAAAGAAAATCTTTTCTGGATCTGGGAGTTTGTAAAAAGGAGCACATGGGAACCTTTCACTCGGCGTAGTGGTCATTTCAAGTGGCAAACAATTGCAATTTGCAAGCATCAATGGGTTAAAAGAACCAAAGCATGTGCCTCCCCTTGGCAGTAGAATCATTCATTTTTCACCACAAAAAAATGAGTGTGTGTGTGTGTGTGTGTGTGTGTTGTGTGTGAGAGAGAGAGAGAGAGAGAGAGAGAGAAGAGAGAGAGAGAGAATGGCATATCACAACAGTAATAAAAGAAGAGGTTCCTCTTTTCTTGAAAGAGCTTATTCTCTAGTGGATCCTAACATGACTCTTTGATTTTAAGAAAGGTCATTGTCTAAGGAAGGTGGTTTAGTTCTTGAGCTATTGCTTGAAGAAGGGATGAATATGTCGCATAAGAATAGTTGAAGAAACTTTCTCTTAGCATATTTAGCATATTTATACTTTCATAGTACTAAATTAGCAAATTTATAACAATCACTTTTTTAAACATAGTTATGATATCTCAACACTATCACAATTATCTCAACCTTGGGGATTAGTTCTTTATCCAGTGTCCCATCAGAGCAAGAGAGCATCTCTGTCACTCGAGCATCTCAGAAATAAGATTCTGAAATGAAATTTATTCACTGAGCTTTGAAATTCATGCAGGGGCGCCACGACAAAAAGTAGGCATTTATATGTGGGCAGAATTAAGGATATTCTAACCAAAATATGGCTCACAAATTTGAACAGATTCCCTGATGTTATAATGCTCTTATATATCTAGGCAACATGCACACACAAACACAAAATTGATAGATTTGATACATAACATAATGTCATGAAAATATGACTGATTTTAAGACAGACAACAAATTTACTAATTTGTGAGCGGTCTTACGAACAAACTGAAGCTTGATGCATCAAATAAAGTTATCCAGAGTTCCTGGTTTTAATCTGTAATTGTCTAGCCACGACCATAATGAATGGTGTAGATTGTCGATTGATTTGGATGGCCCACGACACTTAAATAAAGTTAAGAAGAGGTTATATTTAAATAAAGCTAAGCCCACTTAAACAATTTCAAACAAGAAACCTTCTGCTAGAATGAAAAGAAAGGGAAATTTGAAAACCATTACATAACGATTCTTGTCGTGACACGGTACGTCATCCTAGAATATTAGACAAAACCCGTCCAGAAGATCTTATTCTTGGATTTAGAAATGATTTAGGGCACAAATAGCCAGTTGCAACAAGCATCATGAATTTCATAACCAGCTTTTGTACTACAAAAAAAAAAAAAAATGACGCGCACTCATAACTGCATAGGGCCAGCATCAATGGTGCATGCAGTTGTAAGATCTTTTGCTCTATTGACATAAGATCTTGCTGACACTGAAGTATAGTAAGGAATGGGAAAGAATGCATAGACTCGTGATAAGTGGAGCTTTTAGTTACAGCGGCTTCTCTTTTATTTGTGTTTTGGGCATAAAACTGTTTGTTCATTTAGGTCAGTTGATATGTCGACAACTGGCAGGAACATGGGGGGAGGGTAGTGGCCACCCATTAAGTTCCACCACCATGACGTCGACTCAAGATGTTTGAGATCATTGGAAGCAGTTCGATGTGGAGGGTCCCTCACACCCCCCACTACTCTCCTCCTCCAAACTCTCCTAGTCCTTTTTCTCTCTCTACCTTTTTTGCACTAGTTATCTTTTGGCATGTTGCGGCTTAGCCAACCGGCATATTTCCTTGCCACATCGTGGGAGCTTGAGAGCAATGGACTTATTAGTTTAACTAACATCTAAATCATGCTTCTTCTTTAATTAGGAGTAACAGATTATTGATGCTTTAAACTCAGCAACTTGGCTTATCACTTATCTAGATTGGGTGGTACTGATTCAGCTAAATATACTATTTGGCATGTTATCTAATAGCTTAAGCTTGTATGTTGCTTGTTTTTCCTTTTTTTGCATGGTATTGAAGCATCAGGTTTATTAAGAAGGTTATGTGTTAAATTGGCTTGAAATACATCGCCGGTGCACTACCTTGTCACTTTACACCGAGGGCAAGCTTGAATGAGGGAAAATTTATGTTTGGCTCTTGGCCTTATTTGTAATTTCCTATAGCAAATCTATTATCTTTTTCCTTCTTCCATACTTTTGTTGAAGTTTAGGAGAACTTGAAAATGTTGACAGGTCTTCTAGGATTATGACACCCCGTCTCTTCTTATAAATTCATACTTTCCTCAGCCAGAAACTTGACAGTGGGCACTAATTAAGGGAGGATTAATTTAAGTTGACAATTAGTCTTAACTTTGTGAAAACTTTTACTGATCCTTGTACTTCATAGCCAACCAACCCGTTATAAATGACGAGAACAACATTGGAGATGATGGATTGGCTGCGAGCTTCTAAACAGAGTTCTTCTGGAAAAGTTGCATGGCCTTATATATTCACCCTTTTACTCTCCCTTACCTTTAATTGACCACGTAGTTCAACATATAGCAATTTTTGCCAGGGAATTGCATTCATGAGAATGATACATTGTCCATATGTTTTATACATTTATCTAATAAATAGATAGGGGTCTGTTCCAAATCCCTACTTGTATTGGTTTGAGCTTTATAAATAAGAACGGAAGGAAACTGATTAGAAGCAGTATAACAAAACACTTGCACGCAAAAGATAAACAATGAGTTCCTTAAGTAAATGTACTGAAGACTGCTAAACTTTATCTCAATTTCTGTAGGTCCTCGTGTTCTAATTTCTCTCTTAACTAGATTTTGGGGACGTGCTATGCACATGCAACAAATATAAATTTGATGTAAAATAAAATTCATTAAGAAGTTTTTTTATTTTTTTATAGACTTTTCTCTAATTCTAGAAAATTTTAATCTTGAATGAGAAAGGAAAAAAAACCTTTCGTCTTCTTTTTGTATAAGAATCATGTTTTCTCTCTCTAATAAATATTGTTTCTTTTATTTAAAATTCCTTTTTTTAAAATAGAAATCCCTAATAAATGATGTTCTTTCATTTACTTATTCAAACTTTTTTGGAGATAGGGTCATAAATGTTATAGTTAGAGTTTTGGTATTGCTGTTTCACTTCATTTTTAACATAGGAAGGAGAGATAGAGGGAATTTTTGTTATGTAATCATGAAGAGAGAGATAAGCATAAATTCTCTATCTAATAAATGCTAAATTTTTTTTTTCAAAGTTTTTTTTTGAGATAGGATATATATGTATGGCTAGATTTTAAGATGTTATAATAAAGTTTTGTAAGATGGATAGATTTTTTTTGGACGTGAAACGAATAGAATTCTAATTAAAAGGTTGTGGTTATAATAATAGAGATGAGTATAAAGATCTCTGATCTCAAAAGAAACAAGCCTGATTAGAGTACAAGGAAATTGAGACATTTGGATTCCATCTTGATGTTAGTATAGTTTATATGCTAATTTCAAGCTTTCTGTAGAAGGCATTTGATATACATTTTAACGATGAGATCAATGACACCAGGACACTAACATTTCTCAACATAAGAATCAGGCTTGGCTTGTTTCAAGGCGGCATCTCAAACACTTGTCACTGAAAGCTGAAGCTGCCTTGCCGACCACATAATCTTCATCTTACTTAAAATTTACTTTCCACAATTCCACACTTGAACAACAAATGTTTCTTATGCACTGGTGAGAAATGTCAATATCCAATACACACTTTATTCAATGGGGAATGCTTTGGCAAAGCCAGAGGCTTAGGTAGAAATCTTAACAAGGTTAGGAAAATCATCTAGAATAAAATGTTATCTGTAGGGTTGGGTTACAAAGGTTAATGGAATCCACTATATAAGAAGACGGCAAAGGTGATGATTGTGCTCCCAAGCTAGATAGCTAAGTAGAGTTTTCGAGGTCCGCTGAAGGCAAATGAAAAAGGTGCCTAAGTTTATTAAGACACAAAATATACATGTAATCATGACTCTAATGACCCAGATGTAGCGTGCAAAAAAGTGTTCGGTTTTACTGCAAACTTGGAACAATTGGCGGGAGTAAGGATTGTCATTTGATCAGATCACTGATTCGAACAAGAAAGCAATATTTTCCCATTTCAAAATGTAGGAATGGGCTAAGCTAGATCCCACTTGAACAATTGGTAGGGCAGCATGGAGACTTGGAAGGGACCAGCCTGAAGGATAAAAAAAGTGAAAGAAGAGTGTGAAATGGAGGCTCTATGAACTGTGCTTTCTATTTCACATGTGTACTTTAAGGACTCAGTGGATGAAACTATTGAAGCAACAGTGCTCAGAGTTCAATAATAACAGGCGTGCATTTCCTTAACCATCCTACTAATATTTTATATCCTAACCTTAGTTTAGGATAGCATACCGCTATCTTTTCTTTAATGGGCATGATCAAGGATTAGATTATGTGGGCAATCATCTACTGAAATATTTTCATATATTTTTCCACTTAATGATGCTTTAGAACTAAAAACAAAATTGCATAGGTAGGAAACAGTTTGGCGCATAGTTTAAAAGTAACAAAAAGCATGGATTTTTGCCGGGATTGATGCTAACAATTTTAAAAATAAACTATGATGCTGAATGCCAATACTGAAGCAAAACAAATGGAGAGAAGTTAGGGAGTTACCAGCAGTTTGGTGCTAGGTTGACACTTTTTGCAAGATTATTGGTCCTTTGAGCTACTCCATTTTCAGAAACAGACCTTCCCGATAGTGATACTAACCACAGAAACAAATAAAAAATGAGCATGAGAATATAGGAAAAAATGAAAATTATGAGAGCTTCCGTTTTCTATCAATTTGTATTACTATGGATAGACCTAGATTTGAACTAAATTAGAAACGACAGTGAAACCAGAGCTAGTCCGAATTGATCGGTCATGAACCAGTATGATCAATTTCTTTTGCTTTCATCAGGATTAATATAAGAAATCGTGTTAACAGATATTGTCTAGTATGGTAACAAACATCAGGTCACAATTGAATTTACATGTATAAAAAACATTTATCCGTACACCCCCACACCAACCCACCCTAAGCCAGGCCTCGTGGCTAACTCTCGGGAACTTCATGTAACTCCTTTCCCACTTGACAAATATGTCCAAAAACAGTGAACTCTGCTAACACTTGATCTTTGCTATTTTGTCAATACTATGATCCTTGGCTTGTCTATCCATCGTCCAATTATAAATAGTAATCAAGCTATGCTCCCAATATCAAAGATACAGACTATGCCCAACAAATTGGCTTGATAGCCACAATGTCAGCCACTTTAATGGTGCACCACTAACTCTTCATGTAATATTATAAATGTTCAAAGATAAGGAGAGTCCAGTGTGTACTTGACAATTTAATGAAAGGCGGGCCACATACTGACCTGATGGAGAGACATAAATTGCAGGTCTTATTATGAATTCACCATATAGCTGTCTCATGATTTTGTTATTGAAAACTTGGCAGACTGGGGATCGACTCATTTCTCAACACAGAGCAATTATTCACATTGCCTTTCAAATGGATCATCATGATAATGTAATCTGGTGGCAAACATGAGCACAAAATTACCTGAATTAATCTTGGTGTTACCACATGAAAAACTTACGCATAGAGACATGTAAAACTTGATGAGACCAATACCATATGAAACCCATGTATTGTGAATTTGTGATAGGAGATGAGACTAAACTAGAAGACACTATCTTCCGGTATCTCCTGATTTCCACGCGTCCAAAGTGACTAGCAGAAATGGCCGCATCAAAGCCGGTTGTTCAAAGCACTAGATACACAATGAATTCTGGTTTTAATTTATTTCTAGGTCAATTATGAATTTCCATAGAGTGACATCTACTCTGCCACTTTGCAGTTTCTTTTTTCCTCCTCAAAGGGCCTTCGACTGGATTACAACAATGATTCTCTCCATCCAATAGGGCTCCAAATCTTAAGCAATTACATGATTGCAAGCAAAATCGTACCCCACAAGCAGAAGGCAGAAATATGCTCCTCATTGTTTCATTTTTCATAGTCTATTAAGTTTCATTCTATCCCTCAGTTGGCTCTTTTTACCTCATCCCCTTGAGAACCAGAGTCCCAGCATCTGCAATCTATCCATACACTTCAAAAGAGCAAAAAAGCACCAGATATTGGACAGGGGCAGGAAATACACTAAGTACCTTTAGCTTCCGCCAATAGTTTAAATTAATAATTAATCAAGGATTTCAGTTTCTAGAGTTCTTCATCTTGTCCTATTCTGATAATTTATCACCATTGTGGGCATGGAACTCCACTCCATCTCTGAAAGAATCTAGATTCAAGAAATGCCTTATAGAGACACAAGAGGTTGATTGATTGGCCAAAATGGAAAAGGCATCAACATAGTTCAAATGCTTTCAGTTGGCTGAGATTCCTTGCCTTTACATCAGCTTCCAGTTGAGTTGAAACAAGGCACATGGTTTGCATGAAATACGGTATCCAGTACTTTATCATCAAGAAGGGGTGATGCAAAACAATCTGGATCACAATCACCTTCAAATGTAAAAACTAGGGTTTAAATTTGAATTTTCATTTGAATTGAAAATCTGGATAGAATTTTGGGTTTCCACCCCTTGCACAGGCTTCATACCCAAAACTCAAGAGCAAAATCTCAAGAATTTAGCTGAAAATTTTGAAAATTTTAATCATTCCATCATTATTCAAAGAGAAGTCTTAGGGCCTTTTTATAAGCTTTACAAAAGTAGTACTTCTAGGAAATAACTAATGTGGTACTAAATGACCACACAAAAAAATACTAAAGCAAATAAACTAAAATAAATATGTTGGCCCAGAGGCCTTCCACTCTAGTTTTGATGATGATTAACTCATGTAGTTATGTTTACTAATAATCTTGTGATGTTTAGTTTCAGATCATTAACCAAGATATTAGTTGGTGATTTGCTTCAGCTAAGAAGTTTTGAAGCCTTTCCAAACCGTGATCATGATTTGCTCAACAAAGGAGTTGTTTGGATCGAGTCAACTTGAAGATGGAGATCGTCAAGAAGACTTAAGTATCCTAATTTAGTTTGTTTTTTAGATCCAAATGTAAAGACTAGATAGTGTGATATGCTCAAGTTCACAATACACACACGTTTCATGTTTTGGATATTGGTTTTTCGGTTTTTAGTTTAACCGATATTGGTTTTCATGAATAGATAGTATCAATACAAGTTTACTTTGTTTAAGTGTATATTAGATATATTCTATATACATGTAAGCTTAATTTCCTAGACAAACTTATGTTGAGATGCCTATTCATGAGGTTTGGTGTTTTGTGTTTTTAACAAAACATATTTTCATATTTAAAGTCAAAAACAATGATATGTATATGTTT
This sequence comes from Agave tequilana, assembly GCA_038442645.1. NCBI lineage: Eukaryota > Viridiplantae > Streptophyta > Magnoliopsida > Asparagales > Asparagaceae > Agave > Agave tequilana. The sequence goes on from JAVJIF010010651.1 coordinate 8,633, forward strand.
CATGTATATTGGACCTATGTCCATATGCAATATGCTTTAAAATGATTATGTATCATGTTTTTGTATTTGGATATGTTTTGGACAAAGTTTATTTGAAAAATCAAATTTTGAAAAAATACAGTTTTTGGTTTTCGGTAATTTTTTCATAACACAAAAATGGTTTAAAATGTTTGATATTTGTGTTGAAATTTTTATCACATGTTTTATATCATATATAAAGTTAGAAAAGTATTTTTGTGGATTTTTAGAAGTTTTATGGGATTTATTAGAATTATTTAAAACCCAGTTTTCTGACCGAGATTGCCTTCTGTCAGGCTCTGGCGGTCGACCGGGCCGGTCGACCGGACCCAGAGTCGGTCGACCGGACGGTCGACTGACGTGCACACACCTGTGCACGTTGGCCAGGCACTTGGGCGGTCGACCGTGCGGTCGACCGGCCAGAGAGCTTTTGCTCTCTGGATTTTTACGGTCGACCGGCCGGTCGACCGCTGGCTTCCAACGGTCATTTTTTTGACCGTTGGCGGTCGACACGGCCGGTCGACCGCCAGCCGCCAGAGCAGCCAGTTCAGCTCCAACGGCTAATTTTCCAATGGGGCTTTAAATACCCCATTTGTATGGGTTTTTCTCCAAGATTTTTAGAGCCAAAAATTTCTACTCTCTAGTGTTTATTTCAGCAAGTTTTCAAAAGGTTTTTGGTGCTTAAAGAGATCATCTCTATTTGTTTCAAAAAGGGTTTGGAAAATTCAAGAAAAAGAAAAGCTTTGGGATTGGGTTTTTGATCTTCATTGTATTCTTATTCTAGTTATTTTCCCAATAGTTTTCTTTGAGTTTTTGATTTCCAAACACTTGTTTTCCACTTGAGCTATATCACTCTATCCTATTCTATAGGATCATTTATTTGTGGGAAAAGAATTTGGTTTGTGGTCTTTGTAACCACCAAGTTGTAAACCCCTTTCTTTGTGGATATCCCTCTTTGGTAGAGGTGGATTTGGGTTGTTGGTTGCTCCCTCTTTGGTAGAGGTTGAGGTTATGGTTTACTCCCTCTTGGTGAGGTGGATTTAGTTGGTATTTGTATCCCTCTTCGGTAGAGGTGGATTGTGCTTGTATCCCTCTCAGTGAGGTAGATTTGGTTGTATTGGTGGAGTTCGGTACTCCGGTCTTCGGTAGACCATTTGTATTGCCTCGGTGGAGGTTGTATTGGTTGAGAGAGGAGTTCGGTACTCCTAGTGGATTGGAAATCCTTCTCGGTGAAGGCGGGGACGTAGAGCTCGGTGCTCGAACCTCGAAACATCTTATTGTTTGTGTTTGAACCATTGACTCTAAACTCTCTCTCTCTTTATTTGTGCATAGCATCATTCATATTGTCATATCTTATATGCTTGTGTTGTGTCTTGCATTGATTCATATTGCTTATTCCTATATGCTTGGTTGTGTTTGCTTGTGTGCCTCACTTGTGCCTAACCACGAGAGCTTCATATAGCACCTCAACTCTTATTCAGAGGAATCAAGAGGAGTTAGTCCAGAGCCCTTCACGGGGAATTCGACTACACTCGTTGGTTGCACAAAGTGTTGTTGCAATTAGTTTTAATTTCCGCATTTAGTTCATTAGATTAGCCTTATCACCTATTCACCCCCCCTCTAGGTGATTTCAATTGGTATCAGAGCCTACGCTCCTAATATGTGGTTTAACCACCTAGGAGTGAGATCTTGGTTTGCTAATCTATCATTTGCATTTGCACGTATATTTGTTTACACACACTCATGGATTGCTTGTCACCTCCTATGTTTGATGTTTCCAACATTGACACATGAAAATTTAGGATGTCCTTGTATTTGAAAACCCTAGGCTTGCATGTTTTCCTTACCGCTACTAAGAAATGCAATCTTGGTAACCGCAATCATATAGGGGCCAATGCACGAGCCCTTGAGGCTATTAGAAGCACGCTTAACAAAGATTATCTTATGCTTGTTTCTAACTTTGATTCCGCCTTTGCAGTGTGGAACAAGTTGACTTCCTCCGAGCTTCAAATGCCCAACATCATGGAGGATGAATCTAGTGGAGACGAATCCGAACAACGATGCTATATGGTCCAAGGGAATGACTCCCTTGAGGTACATTCGGATACTCAACTAGATAGTGCTAGCTCTTCATTTGATGATCATGATAGTATGGATGCCGATGCTTTAAATGAAGAGTTATCTATTGTATGTGAGAACCTCCATGAAAAATATAAAGTTTTGAAAAAAACTTGTAAGTTAAATAAAGAAAAAAGAGGATTTGTTTTCAAAACTTGAGTTGGTTTTGCAAGAGAAGGTTGAGATTTCTAATGAAAGGGATTCATTGAAGTCTAGACTTGATCTTGCCCTAAAGAAAAATGAATTTTTAAAATCTAAAAATGATTGTAATGTTATCTTGAAGAAAAATGAAAAATTGTCTTCAAAAGTTGACTTTGTTTTAAAAAAATGATTCTTTAAAAATAAAAATTGCTTCTATTTCTAAGGATTTAGAAAGTTGTTTAAAGAAAAATAAATCTTTGAAAATTGATATTGATTCTCATATTTGCCATGCTAGAGTAGATTCATCTAGCTCACCTATTGCATGCTCCACTTCTTCTTTAATTAAAAATAATATATCTATGCTAAAGAAGAATATAAATTGTTTGGGCTCCACCTTGAGCCATTGTGTTTTGAGCCATACACGTTTGGAATCTTTGTTTCAAAAGAAACAAGTTCCATCTATGCATGTACACCCTCCACGGCATACACATGCTACTCACGGTCACAACCATCACACCATGTATGCTCATGTGTACACTTGTACACATTGTGGACGTAAGGGCCACCTTGCTAAATTTGTTATGATAGAATACATGTTTCTAATTTAGCAAATAAATTTGTTTGGGTTAGAAAAGGTACTAACCTCCATGGACCCAAAAGAGTGTGGGTACCAAAGACCACTTCTATTGTATTTGATGTAGGTGTGGGCTCTCGCATGACGTGAGAGTATTGGTGCCTTGAGGTGGGTACGTTTCGAGCTTCATGAGGACTATTTGGATGCATCACTTTCAAGGAATTTTGGTGGGAGGACCACCTTGGTTTGGAGAACTAGAGAGGTGCCTTCATCGGTTTTGGTATCGATCTCTAACTCCCGTTTATATTTACATATTTTTCATGTATTTGATTTATAGCATGTCTTGTTTTTTTGTTCATTATGCTTATGTCATGTTTATTAGATTAGTGATATACATGTTTAGTTATTTGAGACACCCATGTTTAATATGGACTTATATCTTTGTGTTCTCACTTTGTTTTTAAACTAATATGTATATCCTAGATCTAATGCATATGCATATACATAATGATCATATGGATGTTTATGATTTTTTTTGCTTCATGTTTTGATGTTTATACATTATTATGATAATACCATGATTATTAGATCATTGACATGCATGTATAGCATTTTGAGATCACCCTTGTTTATAGGGACCCATATGTTGTGATTCTCACCATTGTTTAGCTATTATGCATATCATAATTCTAATAGCATGAGGATTTACATAATGATCGTTTTTCATGCTTATCATGTTGATTTATGTCTCGTTTTATGCTTCAAATTTTGAATATATGTTTAAATGTTAGTTTTCATTAAGACTATGATATATACTTGTACATATAGTGGGCCACAAATAAATATTTATATGTTTGTGCTTGAATGCTTATTTGTACCCATTAGATGTGCTAGTATAGTCTAGTTTTGATGATTCATGCATTTAACTTGTATTCCTATTTTATCCATGTTTTTCATGATTATATGTTTAACTTCATGTATATGTCCATCTTGTCCAAACTATTGATTATGCATATACATCCTTGAGCCACGTGCCTTCATGCATATACATTTGTGGACTTATTGTGTTTTGGATATGTATGTATACTTTAATTTGTATAAGACATACATATGCCTTGAAGATTAAATAGTTTTTGATGATTTTCATGTTTAAGAAATATTGAGCTTTATTGCCTAGTTTCATGATGATATGCTTCACATTTTAGTTGAGCACTCACCTTTCTTGTTTACTCATGCTTGTTTTCATGAGTCATATTCATGCTTCATTGACTTTGAGTGTTGGCTATCATGTGAATTTCATGTTTCATGAAAAATATTTTTGTTTTATTCCTTACTTGAAGGATTTCGTACTAGTTTACAAGTTTTTCCATATAACTAGTTCGTATTATTCATATGGAAGAGTTTTTCAAACATACTATAGTTTTCAAACCTATCTTTGAAAACCCTACCTTCAAGGGCGATTGGCTGGAGACCATGCACATGTATGCTTTATAGTGAAAATCATTTAAACTTAAGCATGAATGGGTGGTAGATTATATGAGGTATACACTTAATATTATTGTTGTTTCAATTGGTATCATTGGATCTTTTCAATTGGTATCAATATTGACATTTTTGTATACTCATATATTGTTTTTGTGTATGTATGCTTTCATTTGGTATCATCTATTTTGATTGGTACTCATTTTTCATACACCTATACATATTTTATTTGTGCTTACTATATCCCTATATCTTTAAGCACAAATTTTTGATTATGCAAAGCTTGAATGTTTAATGACTATCATGTTTCTATTAATGAGTTTTCAATTGGTATCTTAAACAAGCTTATGCATCGTTTTATTTGGTATTTCATAAAGGGGGAGAAAATTCGTATTTTATCTTTCAATTGGTATTTTGTTTACCTTTGGTATTTCACTCCCACACTTTATGATAATTTTTGGTATCAAGATGCTTATAACTCACTATTGGTATCAATATTTTGTTTACTTTCAATTGGTATCTATTGATCTATTTCTTTCAATTGGTATCCATGAAAATTTTATTGGTATCTTAAAATTTGATTTACTAAGATATCTCAAAATTTGTGTTTAATAAAAAATGTGTGTTTTGATTTATATTGTCTATATGCAAGGGGAGCTTAACATCTCTTCTACATATAGATTCATGTTGAGTGTATGCTATATTGAGGAGCTTGACAACTCTTCTTTATGCGATACACGTGTGTAGGGGGAGCTTCACATCTCTTCTTATGCATTGCATATTATGTGTTATGTGAATTAGGGCTTATCATCCCTTCTTCATGTAATGCATATATGCAGGGAAGTTAACTTAGCGTCTTCCTCTTCATGAATGTATATCGCATATATTCTTATTATTGATTTGTTTCATATCACCCCTTTATTGATTCTTTGTTTCGAACAAAAAGGGGGGAGAACATTGTTTTGTTTTTACCCCTTTATTGATGATTGACAAAAGGGGGAGAAGTATTTGTGTTTTATGCATGATGTAGTTGAGTTTATATGCATATAGTTGAGTTTTTATTTATCAAGAGCTTCTTTATTGTTTGATTGATATCAAGAGCTTCTATTGATTGATTAGTTTTTTTAATTGATTGGTATCAAGAGCATGTTTATTTTAGTTTGTTTAATTGATATCAAGAGCTTTTATTGATTGATTAGTTTTTTAATTGATTGGTATCAAGAGCATGTTTATTTTAAAAATAAAAGAAAAAGATTTTATTTTAAATATTTGGTATCAAGAGCATGTTCATTGTTTTATGCATGTTTGAGCATGTTCATTTTTTAATCATATTCATATTTAGTATTCATTGCATATCTTATAATTTATTCTTATGCATGAGTTAAGGGGGAGCTTCTTTGAAACTTAACTTTAATCCATGCATATATAACTCCATGAGTTTTGTCATCATCAAAAAGGGGGAGATTGTTGGCCCAAAGGCCTTCCACTCTAGTTTTGATGATGATTAACTCATGTAGTTATGTTTACTAATAATCTTGTGATGTTTAGTTTCAGATCATTAACCAAGATATTAGTTAGTGATTTGCTTCAGCTAAGAAGTTTTGAAGCCTTTCCAAACCGTGATCATGATTTGCTCAACAAAGGAGTTGTTTGGATCGAGTCAACTTGAAGATGGAGATCGTCGAGAAGACTTAGGTATCCTAATTTAGTTTGTGTTTTAGATCCATATGTAAAGACTAGATAGTGTGATATGCTCAAGTTCACAATACACACACACGTTTCATGTTTTGGATATTGGTTTTTTCGGTTTTTGGTTTAACCGATATTGGTTTTCATGAATAGATAGTATCAATACAAGTTTACTTTGTTTAAGTGTATATTAATTCTATATACATGTAAGCTTAATTTCCTAGACAAACTTATGTTGAGATGCCTATTCATGAGGTTTGGTGTTTTGTGTTTTTAACAAAACATATTTTCATATTTAAAGTCAAAAACAATGATATGTATATGTTTCATGTATATTGGACCTATGTCCATATGCAACATGCTTTAAAATGATTAAGTATCATGTTTTTGTATTTGGATATGTTTTGGACAAAGTTTATTTGAAAAATCAAATTTTGAAAAAATACAGTTTTTGGTTTTCGGTAATTTTTTCATAACACAAAAATGGTTTAAAATGTTTGATATTTGTGTTGAAATTTTTATCACATGTTTATATATCATATATAAAGTTAGAAACTATTTTTGTGAATTTTTAGAAGTTTTATGGGATTTATTAGAATTATTTAAAACCCAGTTTTCTGACCCAGATTGCCTTCTGTCAGGCTCTGGCGGTCGACCGGACGGTCGACTGACGTGCACACACCTGTGCACGTTGGCCAGGCACTTGGGCGGTCGACCGGCCAGAGAGCTTTGCTCTCTGGATTTTTATGGTCGACCGGCCGGTCGACCGCTGGCTTCCAACGGTCATTTTTTTGACCGTTGGCGGTCGACCGGCCGGTCGACCGCCAGCCGCCAGAGCTGCCAGTTCAGCTCCAACGGCTAATTTTCCAATGGGGCTTTAAATACCCCATTTGTATGGGTTTTTTCTCCAAGATTTTTAAAGCCAAAAATTTCTACTCTCTAGTGTTTATTTCAGCAAGTTTTCAAAAGGTTTTTGGTGCTTAAAGAGATCATCTCTATTTGTTTCAAAAAGGGTTTGGAAAATTCAAGAAAAAGAAAAACTTTGGGATTGGGTTTTTGATCTTCATTGTATTCTTATTCTAGTTATTTTCCCAATAGTTTTCTTTGAGTTTTTGATTTCCAAACACTTGTTTTCCACTTGAGCTATATCACTCTATCCTATTCTATAGGATCATTTATTTGTGGGAAAAGAATTTGGTTTGTGGTCTTTGTAACCACCAAGTTGTAAACCCTTTTCTTTGTGGATATCCCTCTTTGGTAGAGGTGGATTTGGTTTGTCGGTTGCTCCTTCTTTGGTAGAGGTTGAGGTTGTGGTTTACTCCCTCTTGGTGAGGTGGAGTTAGTTGGTATTTGTATCCCTCTTCGGTAGAGGTGGATTGTGCTTGTATCCCTCTCGGTGAGGTGGATTTGGTTGTATTGGTGGAGTTCGGTACTCTGGTCTTCGGTAGACCATTTGTATTGCCTCGGTGGAGATTGTATTGGTTGAGAGAGGAGTTCGGTACTCCTAGTGGATTGGAAATCCTTCTCGGTGAAGGCGGGAACGTAGAGCTCGGTGCTCGAACCTCGAAACACATCTTGTTGTTTGCGTTTGATCCATTGACTCTAAACTCTCTCTCTTTATTTGTGCATAGCATCATTCATATTGTCATATCTTATATGCTTGTGTTGTGCCTTGCATTGATTCATATTGCTTATTCCTATATGCTTGGTTGTGTTTGCTTGTGTGCCTCACTTGTGCCTAACCACGAGAGCTTCATATAGCACCTCAACTCTTATTCAGAGGAATCAAGAGGAGTTAGTCCAGAGCCTTTCACGGGGAATTCGGCTACACTCGTTGGTTGCACGAAGTGTTGTTGCAATTAGTTTTAATTTCCGCATTTAGTTCATTAGATTAGCCTTATCACCTATTCACCCCCCTCTAGGTGATTTCAAAATAAAATAGCTAAAATCAAAAGAATGCAGCACGCCATTTTTTGGATCTCGAATAGACTCGATTGAACCGCCGTCGCAGTGGTGTGATGCCTCATCATTTCCCCCGGGTGGAAAAAACTTGACCTGTCGAGTCTGTGGTAGGAGGCTGCTGCTGGCTATGGTAATGCTCCAATAGGTTGGGATCAAATTGTCAAAAATCATTCTCAGTAATCTAAGAATTTTTTAACTAAGGTCTTCCTTTTCACTTAATAAGATAGCATCGCGCTCCTCCGTCTCTAGTAGAGACAATCTGATTATTTAAAATAGAATCTATATTTTTCAATGCATAGGGTAATTTTTGAGGAAGTGGAGGTAGCAGGGACTCTTAGAAAGAAAGTCTTAGGCAGGCTCATCCACAAATGAATCAGAAGGGATATTAAAGTACCTCTATATTTTCTCAACATTAAAAGCGCAACTAATGCCAAAATCTAGTGGGAGGTCCACCACATAAGCATTTGAATTGATCATCTTGAGGATTTGAAATGATCTTACGCTTCGCGCGTGCAATTTCTTCACGGTTCCTGGAGGAAACCGTTCGGGTCTTAGACGGATCATCACATAGTCACTGACGTTAAATATCCTTAATTTATAGTGTAAATCAACAGAAGATTTATAATCAACATTATCTTCTATTATCTTTTTTTTATTTCTTCATGTAGTGTCCGTATATGAGATGTGAATGCAGATGCATACTCTGATACCCTAAAATGATAATGAGCCATGAAATCTAAATCAATTGGATGCCTAAGTTGATGACTTCACAAGCCCTAATGCGTCACGTGTTACTTCAAACACTTTTAAAAAGTCTGGTAGACGCATCACGCATAACATGAGCTTCAGTCATCAACTTCTTCACTTTCTTAAAAGTCTTGGTGGCGGCAGGCGTCCATTCTTCAAGCAGTCAGTTATTAGTGTCATGATAACGCTAAAGTTTTTGATGAACCAACAGTAGAAAGTAGCTAACCTGTTAAAACTTCTGACTTCCCTAATTGTCCGCGGTTTGGGCAACTCCGTAATCGCCTTCACCTTCTCAGGGTCTACAGAAACTCTCTTGGATGAAACCGCAAATCCTAAAAAAATGACCCTATTTGTATAGAAAGCACACTTTTTTGGATTTGCATAGAACTTCTCAGCCTGAAATTTGCAAATAACTTGCCTCAGATGGTTCATATGTTGCTCCTGAGTTCAGCTGTAAATCAGTATATCATCAAAGGACATCACCACAAATTTACCGATAAATGGCTGAAATAGTTGAGTTATCACTCTTATGAAGGTGCTAGGAACATTGAACGGTCCAAAGGGCATAACCAACCATTCATATAACCCATCCTTGGTCTTAAACGCAATTTTGCATTCATCCCCTGGCCGAATGCTAATTTTGTGGTACCCACTCTTAAGATCAATCTTAGAGAATATTGTGGCACCTGACATCAAATCCAACATATCATCAAGATGGAGAATGAAAAAAAAGATACTTGACAATGATTTTGTTGATTGCGCGACAATCCACATACATCCACTATGTGTCATCCTTCTCTGACATCAAAAGTGTGGGAACTGCACATGAGCTCAAATTTTCTTCACTGATTCTTTTGTCAAGTAACTCGCCATTGTAACTCTCCGTGCTCGAAAGGGTTCATCTTGTAATAGGGCAGGTTTGGTAAAGAGTGCTCCTGGAACTAAATCAATAGCATGTTGAATGTCTCTCATTGGAGGCAACTCACCTGGATGATCTTTTGAGAGGGCTTCGAGAAACTCTTCTAGCATTGTTTTAATGTGTCCTGGAATCTGCACCTCAGTTTTCGGCTCAACTTCTCAAGTCAGAAGTGCATAGCAAATTGGTCCCTTATTCAAGCTCTTTTCAATTTGATCGTAACTAATCAAGTTCATTGTCATCTTCTATTTGCCCTTATCACCCTTCTTTTCAGGAGCTAGTATCTCCACTTTCCTTTACCCTTATTAACCTTATTTTCTGATGTTGGTGGTTTAGGTTGATTCGGCAGTATCTTCACTTTCTTGCCTTTATGGATGAACGAGCAGCGGTTGATACTTTCATATATGGTCACATCTAAGTCGAACAACTATGGTCGCCCAAAATGATATGACCCACATCTATAAGGAGTATGTCACACCACACGTTATCTGTGTATATAGCAACCTGAATGGGAATTTGGCATCTCTCTTGAACTTTTATGGCTGTAGCGTCGATCCATGTAATCTCGTAGAGATTTGGATGCTTCACTAATTTTATCCCTAAGGTGGTGATTAGTTTTGATGCAACAGCATTGATGTAATTACCGTTATTCACGATCATCCTACAGCTCTTGTTCCTAATTTTTGTACAGGTTTGGAATATGACAGTTCTTCTCCAGTCATTGATTTGCTCGGGCTGCACTAAGGTGCACCTGACTACTCCTAATTGGGCTATATCTATACTAGGGTTCATTACTCCCAAAGTTCTAATGTAGCCATTGAATTCACCCTCTTCGGCAGAGACATCCGAGTCAACATCCTGTTGGTGCACAGCGACTTGAAAATCTTCTTTTACATCTTCAATGAGAATTTCTACTAAGAGGGTCTTGATTTGACTCGGACACTAGCTGGCAAAGTGTTCATACCCTTAACATCTATAGCACTGAGTCTGCGGGTTGACATTTGCTGGTTCACTATTTGTTCTTCTCTCAAAAGTTGTCAGTTTTGCTCCAAAAATACCTGCTCGTTTAATGCTTGAAGAACTGGAGGCAGGTTTGTAATCACCTAGAGGGGGTGAATAGGTGACTAGCTAATCTAATGGTCAATAATGCGGAATTAAAACTATTTATGCAAACTAAAACTTCTTAAACTAAACACCAAGTATAACACAAGAGTGTAACCGGATTCCCCGTGAAGGGCTCTCGACTAACTCCTCAAGATTCCTCTAAATAAGAGTTGAGGTGCCGCGTTGGCTCTCTTAGTTGAATACAAGTGTTAGCAAACAATCCCCAAGCATATAACAATTAAGCACACAATATATCAAGCATATAAAGATAAAGATAATATAAGCATGCAAGATATAAAGGCAAGTAAGAGATAGAGAGAGCAATCGCAAACACGAGAGATTTGTTTCGAGGTTCGAGCACACTTGCTCTACGTCCCTGCCTTCAACACTATGAAGGATTTCCACTAAAATCGATCCCACCGGATCACTTGGTGCCGCAATACCTACAAGCTCTTTGGACTCTCTAGTCCCTCTCTTGTTCCCGTAAGAACAACACACCGCAAGCCCACTAGCTTGCCGAGGCCGCACCTCTACAATGAGCTCTCACTAGAACTCGAAACACCGCGAACACACAACTCCGCCTCCTCAAAGCAAAGATGTAAACTTTGGTGATCACAACACTTTGATCACCTAAAAACAATCTCACAATAACTCTTCTATAGAATGGATATATCAATGGAAAGCTCAAGTGTTTGTGAGAAAACTAGGATTGAATGTAGTGGTGAAAAACTCAAGAAAATCACTTTTGAAAACTCTTGATAAACTCTCCTTTTGAACGAAAATATTTGGCTCAAATACAAGTAGAGAAAAGCTCTTAATAGAGTAGGAAAAACTGGTGCAAAAACTCACTTGAAATCTTGTTAAAAACAACCCATGATAGCCCCTTTAAATAGGCCATCAAAAACTAGCCGTTAGGCTTAATCTTCAGCCTGAACGGCTGTCGGTCGACCGGCCCGGTCGACCGCCAACAGTCAGAAATCCGACCGTTGGAGCCTCGATCGACCGGCCCGGTCGACCGTGGCCTGGAACAGAGAGCAGAACTCTCTGCCGGTCGACCGACCCGGTCGACCGAGGCTTTCCAGAGAGCAGAGCTCTCTGGACGGTCGACCGGGCCGGTCGACCGGCCCGGCAGCCAAACTGACGTGCACGTTCTGTGCACGTCGGTCGACCGACTCCTGGCTCGATCGACTGGCCCGGTCGACCGGCAGAAGCCAGAACAGAACTTTATAGGGATTAAAAACTTGGCTTTTTGACTTTGAAAAAATCTCATAAAATCTCTAAAAATCTACAAAAATAGTTTCAGTATAATACTTTAATATACAAACATGTTTGAGTAAAATCAAGACATGTTACAAACATTTTGAACTATTTTTGTAACTTAGAAAATTTGGCATAAAACAAAAATCGTATTTTTCCAAATAGCTTTTTCAAAACTTATTTTTTCAAAACTTCTCCAAATACAAAAACAAGATATTTTAAACGCTTTTAAAGCATAGGGTGTATGGATATGATCCACTACACATACATGATGAAATATCTAAGTTTTTGACAATTAAGCTTTAAAATGAGTTTGGTTAAAGATATGTATACTTTGAATACCAAAAACCAAACCGTATTTTTCCAAACTGAAAACTCTTTTCCAAAATGAAAAATTCTTTTATGAAAACTCATCTTAATCATCATATACTTGAGCAATCCACCAACTATTCTATCCTTTACATTTTATCTAAAAGAAAATCTTAACAAAATAAACCTAGACACAAGTCTTCTCTTGAAGTCTTCACTTGAAGTTTTCTTCTCCTTCTTGACTTGGTCCAAACTTGATCCAAAGAGATAGACTCCTCTTGAGTACTTGATGTGGTCTTGATGCATAAACTCTTGAATCAAACCGTGCTAGCTTCAAAACTTGATTTTAAATCCTTTATTGAAGCTAAACACCTACTAAGATCTTGATCATAAATCTGAGACTAATTAAATACAAGATCATTAGTACTATAACTACATGAGTTAATCATCATCAAAACTAGAGTGATTGGCCTTTGGGCCAACAAGGTTTGCTCGGAGCAGGAAATGATCGGCCAAAACTAACTTTGCTAGCAGTTGTGATTTTACAAGTATTCCTAGAATTAGTTCGATGAAAATAGGATCCTCCAGACTCATTTAAATTAATGACTAACTGGTATGCTTGTTCTAAAGTTGTGATGCCTCGAGCGATGAGCTCTCGGTGGTAATCGTCCCTAAGACTTGACCTAAAACTAGATAGGAATTGTTCAGGAGATTCAAACTCGACTGCACTACACCAATTCAAATATTCATCGAACTTAATGATGTATTCGATGGCCGATTTGTTTCATTGAGTCAGCCTATTCCACTTGTCCAGTAACTACTGAAGGAAAGTGAAATGTATTTCAACCTAAGCTTCTCTTTCATGTCCTCCTAAGTCTCCACTGGATCATCCATTCTATATCTCATCATCCTTTCAAGGTTTTTCCAATATTGTCCGACTTGTTCCGTTAGTTTCATCACGGAAAATTGAATTTTTCTAGACTTGGACATGTCATGCAACAAAAATAATGGTCCATAACTAGTTGCCAATCTATGTAAGCCAAAGGATCCAAGTGTCCGTCGAAGGAAGGAGCATCGACTTTTACGCTTTTGATATACTAGGCATCTGTGTCCTCTGTATTGTTGGGTTGAGCTCGCTCACGCTTGGGTGACCTACTGTTATTTCGAGACTCATTTTCCTCTGTTGTTCTCCACCGATTGACTTCTAGCCTTTCAAGTCATGTGGCTAAATCCCTATAATTGGCATTAGCCTGGTCTCTAAACTCTTTCAGACGTTGGTCCATCTGATCCATCCTAGCAATAAGTGTGTTAAGTATATCCTTAAGGCTAGGGTTCATTGGTGCAGAAAAAATTCTACCACTTCTAGTTGGCATGCATGATCCAAGCTAACCTAAATCAAACTATCCTAAGGAGAGATGTATGCTATGCAGGAGGAATCAGAGATTAAATTAATGACAAATAATATCAACTCTAAACTTTGTTGATTAACACATGATTAAGAAAATATAATGTGGGGACAGTGATTGAATTACACGTGCCAACACAGTAAATTTCAAATTAGTTCAAGTGACCACAACTTCAAGTTAACAGAGTTGCATAATTAATATCAATTTAGGTTTTCACTCAAGGTCATCACACAAACTCACTATAGTAGGCAGCAGTCAACTGGTTTTATCTTGCGACAGATTGAAAGAGCTAACTATCTTAATTAAAAGACATGAATAATTGAACATAAATTTCAACGATTACTAGGAAGCGACTAAAACTTGAACCTGGATGTGAAGGTTGTAGACGCATAGTACCAGTCTCCACAAATCTGTTGCTTCGAAAATGGCTCGATTCGGACTTCAAATGAGCTCAGAAAAGCCTTCGAAAGACTGAACTGAGCTGCAAAACAGAGTCGGACTGAGTGCAGGAACTGAGTCAACTCGCGATCTAAACCTAATAACTTATCTCCTATCTGGTTTAAAGAAATAGATTTCGACCCGCTGACCCAATAACCCGCTAAACCCCCTTTTTCTCCCCGATGCCTATTGAGTTCTCACAGATGGCGATGGCGACGAAGGACAATCTCTCGGGCGATGGCGGCGACAGAGGGCAGGGTACTCCAGTGATCTCAAGGTGGCTCGACGAAGTTGCAGATCGACGGAGATGAAAACGACGATGAGGACTGCTGACTGGGGTGGTGTTGCTGTCGTGGTGGCTCGACGATTTCGGCAGTGTGCTGTTGAGGCCTCAATGAAGCTTCGGCGAGGCAGCGGAAGCTTCGGCGAGTTGTCGGTGGCGGTTTGTTGGCCCGGCGAACTGACGATGGTGATGGCGAGGTAATGATGTTGTGGTTGAGATGATGGAGATAACGAGGATGGTGGGAGATGATGGAAGCGGCTGTGGCGATGGCGGAGGAAGAGGGCCACGAAGATGGAGATGGTGGTGATGTTGATGGTGAAAACGAAGTGGCGGCGCTGCGAAGAGAGATCTAGAGGTGGCGGTGGGCGAGAATGGCGGAGGAAAGGCAGGCGGCGCTGACGGTTGAGGATGATGAAGAAGAAAGAGGCGACGGAGAACCCTAGGATTAGGGTTTTCAAGGGAGGGAAGGAGGAGGAGAAGAAGAATTGGAGATCGGGGGAGGGAAGATATGAACAGTAGGGATTTTTTCTTTTCTTTTTCTTTTTGTTTTTTTTGTTTTAGAAAAGATCTAGAGTTGATCTAGAATTAGGGTTTGGGAGAAGGGAAAAGTTCTGAAGGGGATGGAAAACCTGGCTCTGATACCAAATTGATGTAAAACAATCAAGATCGCAATCACCTTCAAATATGAAAACTAGGGTTTAAATTTGAATTGGAAATTGGGATAGAATTTAGGCTTCCACCCCTTACACGGGCTTCACATCCAAAAATCAAGAGAAAAATCTCAAGAATATAGCTGAAAATTTTGAAAATTTTAATCATTACATCATTATTCAGAGAGAAGTCTTGGGGCCTTTTTATAGGCTTTACAAAAAGTAGTACTTCTAGGAAATAATCGATGTGGTACTAAACGCCCACACAAAAGAAATACTACTAAAACAAATAAACTAAAATAAATAAAATAATTAAAACCAAAAGAATATAGCAAACCGTTTTCTGGATCTCGAATAGACTCGACCAAACCATCGTCTCAATGGCGTGATGCCTTCATCAAGGGGTCTATATCAAGAAATGGGTATATATCACTGTACAATGTTAGTCTAGCCGGAAAATTTGTGTCAGCAAGGAAAATTCAATGGACGAGGGCACTACATATGTCCGCGATATTTCTAGTGTCCCCAAAGAACTTTGCATATTTCATTTTGTCAGAATGAAGAACAGGTCATTGTGATTTATACTGGATGGCCCATAGTAAAATAGAAATCATACATTTACATATATCTAATTTACATCTTCACTATATCTATACTTAATCAGGCGCACATGCGCACACGCACATACATATAATACATGCATGCACAAAATAGGTTGTATATGCGTGAGCGCGCGCGCGCGCACACACACACAAAATAATAATAATAATAAATATAATTTGAAGAAGGGTTAGTTGAAAGAATAACTTCCACAACAACAATTATATTTCATACGTGAACTTAGCTGAGGTGATCCACGATCTTAGACAAACCACCAAATAATAGTCTCCCTACAAGTGCAAATTTCCCAACTATAATATATCATCAGCAATACTAATGCAAATGGACTGAATTTTAACCTGCCCGGAGCAAATTCCAAAGCACAAAAAAAATATATAACCAGTTCTGAACGAAGGAAGATGTGCACTACTTCTAATGAGATTAAATCCGGAGAAGTTATCATCAAAGCAGAAACTAATTCAAGTAAACAGATAGGATGGAGATTTTTTTTTTTTAAAAAAAAAAAGACCAACAAGTTCACAAAAATTTGAGCTAAAATAGATTTATAGTCAATGTGGCATATCTATTCCTTATAGGATAAATGAAAATTCACATATTAAAAGACCACCCAAGTTAACGGAGCCTTGGTCATGATTACGAAGTGTCTGGAAATTGAGTAGAGAATTCGTGACATTTATGTTATCTGTACCGAAAAGCACAAAAAAAAATTGACATTTTTCGGCATCAAAACTCTGCACATATGAGCAATATGCACCATTATTACATAAGCTTTGCCCCAATGCAATGGGAACGGAGAAGAAAAATTATGATATAATCTTATGAGATAAAAATTTATGATCAGAAAAGGGCTTGCTTTGTAGAACGCATTAAACTAAGGTCTAAGGAACAAACCATCAAAATTCTCCCAGAAATTTGCACTGTAAGCTACATGCATCTCTAGGGCACAACAGAAGCCAAAGGGCCAAATTGAAACAAATTCCCATGAGATATAGACAATCTTAAATCGAGCAAAATACATGACATAAAAGTTAGAGAAATTTTTTACGCTGGAGAAAAGAGACGATGAAGATGGATGGTACCAGCCTGCGGCTCTTGTCGCCATTGTCGGGTTTTGTGAATTTTTGCTCATGACACCATTTAACTGTTTTTTTTTATTTTCTTTGTTTTTTTAGAAGGAGGGGGTTGGTGGGAAATTGAAGTGAGATGTGGGTATGGAATAAATATACACATTTTCAAATTTACATTTTGAAAAGTCAACTACATGTTTTAACTTTTTCTAGCAGTTAAATAAATTATTATCATGGAAGTGTGAACGAAAGTACAAATCAAGTAGACTCTTTTCTTAAAATTTTAAAACATGACTCTCTCAAATTTTGAAAAGCAACCAGGAGGATCCATGATTCCATGGAAGTCATTTTCCCATGTGTAAGTCCTTGGAAGTCAATTAATGACTTGTCCAAGAAAAAAAAGAAGACAAAACTAAAATTATATTATATATCTTAACTTGACCTCTTTCTTGCTCTTCTTCTTCGCTTTACATTCTCCTCGTAGACGGTCGGGGACGGTGAATCATGACAAGTTTTTTTTTTTAAGATAAAATCATGAGGCAAACATCATGAACTATGACAATTTCTGATATATTTTGAGGATCACAGCAAATCAATAAAATCGGAGTTTTAGTTATGCATGATATCGCATATTTCAGGAAGCTTTATTTCTTCAAAATGTTGATAATAAAAATTTATGGGTGTTCGATAGAAATTCCAATTAACTGCATTTTGTGTTTTATGTGTAGGATTTATTCAAGATTTTCCATCCAAATTCCCCATGAGCTTTGTGAGAAATTAAATAAAATCGCAAGTGCACTACGTTTGGAGAGGTGTGGGCAAATACAGGTCGATCCACATGGAAGAGATATTCTTTTGTGACTTGAAAATTATCCAAGCAAATTAAGAAATAAAATTGGAAGATGGTTGGTTATCACTTCTTTTAAGAAAATATTAATAAGAAAACAATTTATGAAAAAGAATCCATTGTCCATGAAAAAACTAAGTAGCTAGTTTACTCACTCACAAAATATTATGATTTATACCACGGTTAAGTGTTAACAAATCAAAAAATAAGACATGCAAGTGCTAAGATCTGTATTTTTCTTCTAAGTTACAAGAGTATAAATTATATGTGATCATCATAATCTATCAATTCATGAGCTATGTAAGCAAGCAAGATACTGATTTTTAAAAGATAATTAAGATAAACTAAACAATAATTTGAGTAGTTCTAAATCATTTTCTCTAAACATAAATTAGAATGATACTACTCACTTTTGACTTATCAAAGATCTTTAATGATTTAACGATTATTTAAATGTTATTTAACCTAACAAAATCATAACAATGAGAACAACATGAGAGACAAGCTTCAACATTCTTTAACTTAGTTTAATCTTACCCTAAATATTAGAATTAGTTGCAAATGATGATAAAGAACAAAATAGAAAAATGAAG
This sequence comes from Agave tequilana, assembly GCA_038442645.1. Taxonomy (NCBI): domain Eukaryota; kingdom Viridiplantae; phylum Streptophyta; class Magnoliopsida; order Asparagales; family Asparagaceae; genus Agave; species Agave tequilana. The sequence goes on from JAVJIF010010651.1 coordinate 26,855, forward strand.
GAAAAAAACATCCTTAAAAATTTTTTATTGAGACATTACAAATGCTCAAAGCTCCTCTCTTGCATCATCAAACTTCCACTCAAACTTTAGAAGATATAAGTGATACATTTAGCTCAAGCATCTCTTTCCTATTTATACTCAAAGTTTGTCTCTTCTATAATTACAACTTGTTTGCTAGTATTTTAATTGTATCTCTTATAGATACAACTGCTTGATGGTTAAAATCTTAACTGCATTTCTTATAGTTACAACTATTTGATAAGATTAAAACAACATTTGAAACCTACTTCAAATAAGATATGAAAATGATTATCTACCATCTAAATTTGAATTAGAGAGATCTAAATTTTTTTCATTCATTGTTTGGCTTCTCTCTTTGAAGTGTGGCTTCAATCTCATTTGGCCATGAGTATGAGTTCACAAGCTTTTCTCTGACTCTTTTATTGCATTGAACAATGCTCTCTTTTAGAATATTATATTTAGCATACATTCTGCAAAATTAACCCCCCAAAAAAACTAAATAGCATTATTTTAGATAAAAATATTAATAAATATGAGTAAGTAAAAGAGTGTGAAATTTATGCACAACAACGGATTCTTCGTTCAAATAGGATTATGTCAAAATAATGCCTTCTTAGAAATTCTAGAGAACTCCTAAAAACAGGATCATGACACAGTTGTATCTGCACTTGCTTTTAGTTTTCCACATCAGTGAAAACTTTAGCTATTGAAGTATCAAGGACACAAGTAAATGTTTCCATCTCACAGTCACTAGCTCGACATATGATGAAACGAGCAGTTTGATTGAAAATAAGATAGCATCCACATTTACCCTCTTCATCTGTTTAAATCAGGTCACCAGCATTCCACCCAGTCGACTACAAAGCTTCATAAACTAGAACCGGGACTAGATACAAGATTCTACAATGTGAGGCAGCATCACAACACAGAATGATGCAATTTAAACCATGCACAGATACAAATAAAACCCCAAAGAACTGCTAGCGAGCCAGCTTGATCTAAAGATTTCCACGAGGATTCAATCAGCGACAGGTGAAGCTTCTCGACGAATGGTTCCAGAACCTCTGCTTCCTCTGCAGGGGCAAACGCGATACAAATGCTAAGTTCCTGCACTGCTTCGGCATACTTCCTGTAATAATCATCAATCAGACATCTCTCCTATGGCTCTCCATGAAGTACTACACAAGTTTACAGAGATCATACCTGCTGTAATACAAGAGCATGCCATGGTCTCTCCTCAGACTCGAATTGTGAGGCTGTAGAATCAACAGCCTCTCTGATGCCATTATAGCCAACCTATAGATGAGGATTATTTGTGAAGAATTTATCAAACATGTCCATTTTCCAGAATCTGACTTATCTTTGATGCATAAAAAAAAAAAAAAAAACCAAAACAACCAAACAAAACCACATTCCAAAGTATGCAATGCAGAATCATATACAGTTGATATTTGTCCTTGACACCACTATCTAGATCTTAGTACATATGACAAGATGCACAACTTATCATGGGACATGCCATACAACTTAAGAGTCATGTGCTCAAAGACACCAGTGTTTCTGTAATATATATTATAAGTAGCTGCAAATTGCACATGTTCGACAGGCAAGTTGCTAAGAAGCTTAGATAGTACAAGTGGCTAATTACTTATCTGAAGCCATAAAGCATGTAAGAGTGAGAAGAAATCCCTTGAAGGTAAACTCTCTAGGAATTTCAATGATTTATATAAGTACCAAGAAATGCAAGCAAAACCAGGCTAAACAGCTCTTTCCACTTACATTCAAGCCCAAGCAAATTGCCAGTGTCGTGTAATACATGAAACTATTAGAGTAAAAATAGGAATTTTCTTTTCTTTATTTTGGATTTTCTATTCCAAGTAGAACATTATGTATTCTCTTAGTCCTACTAAGGCATATATGTCTCTATAAATAAACAGTTACACCCTAATTGAGAGTACACAGTCTTCTCTTCATCTTCTTTCCCACAATATAGTGTCAGAGAAAAAATCCTAACCCTAACATTTTCTTCTTAAAAAATCGTAACCCTAACTTTTATTGTCTTTAAAAAAAAATACCGTTCATAATTTTCTGAAAATTCCCTAAAAAATCCAAAATTCCAAATTCATCTTCTTCTTCTTCCCCCTTCTAACCCAAAATTCTTTCTTTTCTTCTTTCTCTCAGCCCTAACCCCACCCGAATTCAAATGGGACCGCCACCCGAATTCGAATCGAATTCGAGTCAAAGCTCGCCAACCCTCATCCGCCTTCACCTTCAGCCCCTACTTCCTCGCGGCAGAATCAACCGAATCGGATCTCTTGCAAACCTCAACCCCGGCTTCAATTAGATCTCAAAGTCAAGATCTCGTACTGACTGCCTAAACCACCACCACTTCTCTCTCACCCTTGTCCTCGTCGGTCAGTCTCGCACACGAGACGATCCCGATCCTCATCGACTTTGACTTCGCGTCGACACAAAACCATCGCGGCCTTCAACCAACGACAACACGTCACTTCCCAGTCGCCGCCACCATCGAATTCAAGTTGTGAACTCAACTAGACTGCAACAGGAACACCCAACCCAGGCCGAATCAGAATTGCAATGAGAGCTTCTCATGATCTCAAATGATCTCGTCGACGTCAAAGTTGTGCCCAAATGACCACGCGACGTCAAAGTTGCGCACAGATGACCATGCCGCCGTCAACAATACTCCTTGATGGTATTGATGGCCTTCTCTGCTTCTCTTATGCTCATGCGAAGGTCATCCCTACGCTGTACTCTTCTTGAATCAGATTGGCTGTTGACTACTGCTATTGGTGTTGTTGATGCTCTGTTCTACTAGAGTATTGTTGATTCTACTTCTAACTACTCTATATTTCTGCTCTGTCATTTTATATTAATAATGTTCGTTGAATCTGGTGATTATATTTAGTGGTTTTTAGACTTTTTTGCTACTGATCTATTTGCTTGTGTGTTCTTTCCATTGCTATATATATATATATGTATGTGTGTGTGTGTGTGTGTGTATATATATATATATGTATATATATATGTGTGTATATATATATATATATATATATATGTGTTGTGTGTGTGTGTGTGTGTGTGTGTGTGTGTATATATATATCTATTATGGTTCAGTATACGGATGGTTAATGTAACACTTCTCGATCTCGTGATGATATGACTTTTCATGGTCGTGTTTATCTGCTAGAGGTTAAGTTTTTGGTCGTGATCAAGATAATTATTGAAAGTGTACTTATTGCAATCGAATCAATCATACTGTTAATCAATGTTAGGAGTTGCATGCAAACCTTCTTGGTCCCCTCGAGATGTTTTTTTTGTCTAGTACTGCTAGATCATTTACTACACACGACTCTAATAATCTTAATATTTCCGCTGACGAATTTGACTCTATCAAAATCTGAGTATGATTTTTTGCTTCAAAAGATGTATTCAGTCTCTACTTCAGATACTACTTTGGCACATGCAAGTATTTTTTTAGTGAGTTCATCACGTTCATGTTGGATCATTGATTCTGGTGTATCAACCCACATGAGTAGTAATCTACAGTCTTTTTCACTTTTCATACATTTTCTACACTTTATATAGTTTTTGCTTATGGTAGTTCCAAATATAGTACTGGCATTGGCAGTGTAAATCTCACTTCTCTCGTACTCATTGATGTTAATTATATTCAGCATGCTATTTTTAATCTTGTAACTGTAAGTCGTTTGACCAAAACTCTTCAGTGTTATATAACTTTTTCTCCTTCATCATGTATTGTTAATGTAATGCCCCGATCCTAAAGATACGGAGACGTTATGGCGATGTACATACGCAGGATGAAAACACCCTCGCACGTACGTTAAGCCTCAGTACAGAAAATAACCTCCATATACACAAGAGTTCCAACATTAAATAAGTACAAGAATACCTGCATAAAAGATCAGTGAGCATGATAGATAAAGAAATATGGACAAATAAGGAAGTAAGACAAAAGAATCAAGATACCTATGAATCGTATGGGTGACAAGTCCCCTATGTGAATCCAATGACATATCTGACAGTATGATATCTCGAATCTCCAACTTGGGCACGCAAATCCAGGGTCGTCAGAAAGCGACCTAGTGAGTGATAAAATGAAGGAGGCAGTAATATGTACTATAGTAATACAAGCACGATAATAATATATAATACATGTTTATGTAATAGTGATACCATATAATAGAAATTTAATAATCAGTAGAAATATAACAATGTCATATTTTAATACCATCACCAGCTATCATGTTATCATCGGGTCATGTCTATAGTATTCTCATGTTTGTATATAATAAACATTGTTGACGTGGTGTATGTGAACATGTAGATGACGTATGCAACCATTCTACAGCGATGTGAGTATACGGGAATAATGTCTATAGGATATACATGAACTAAAGGTATGCAATGCAAGGTATACGTGCACATGAAGAGAGTGTCAACACATGAAGTGTAACAAGTATCAGGTAATGTAGCAAAGTCTACAGGTAACATGATAGTGGATAAAATATCAGGAACAGTGACAAGTACAACTACATAATAACATACATGTATCAGGCAAGTCATGTTATTTATACAATAATAACAATCAGTGCCACCTGATATTTTAATCAATCTCTTCCAGTGTCCCATACCACTGGCAGTTCATACTGGAGCCCGCACTCCAGTCGAACCCATCCGGATATGGCATACGGGTACCATTATCCAAACGAGAGAGTGACCAAATAACAAGTGTTCCCGACGTCACTATTGTGTATACTGTTTTATTACGTTAATTGGAAATCAAATGGTCGAGGAGCTCTTATCGGGTAGGTGTATCTCGTGCATACCCGGGATCACGGCCTTAAACAGACCCCTGGCTGCTGAGACCAGGGCCCTCCACTAAGAGGGGAGCACGAATCAAGTAACGGGAGCTCATGGAGCTATACAATCGGTAGGCAGCACTACCGTCCCCTGCAGTAGGACTAACAATATGGATCCAGTACATCCACCCGATAAGATCTAATCAACCGTCAAGTCTCCCCATTCCCAAGTTAACTTTGTTATATTTTATTTAAAGTACACAACGTAACAAGAACAAGTACAAGGCATGGTACATGTAACATGATAACATGACCTGAGCTCTGTTGATAGCAATAAAACAGGATAACGGAAAACGGGAACAATAGATGTGGGATTCCACACATCGCATATCAACAGCTCATGTATCAAGTAACGGGAATATCAATATCAGTAACAGGAAATAATCATGTAACGGGAATACATGAATATGCATGTAGCAATCATATACACCATGATCTATGCAACAGGAATACATAGACAATCAATACAGGTACACCAGTGAGTCTATATAACAATGGGATAAGATCATGAAGTAACTGTGCATCAAGTATCTAGGAAATTATGATACAAATATGTGCACGTATCCATGTATCAGTGAAGCGTGAAAAAGACATAAATGGTGTCACGTGTAAGAGTATCCGTGTAAAGGTGAGATATGATGAAAATAATAAGGTCGGTGCACTACTGGATATGTGTGATATGTCTACAAGTATATACAATAACAGTATTCAGTAAAACAAATATTCACGTGCACTAGTAGTGTCCCATGTCTCCTACGCTAGAGTATCCGTGTACTAGAAATACAAGGGTGGCGTCTTCGTGTCGTCCGTGGGTTGGTACAGTGGCTATACCACATACTTGAATGTCAGATATTTTATTTACATAATGATTATAATATTGCTTACGATTATAATATTGCATATAATAGGATAGTTATCACATAATTATTATTATATATACTTATCTCTTTTTATTATGATTATATTATCACTTATGGTTATGAGTATATTATCACTCATGGTCAATGAATCATCATGTATGTTCTAATTACAGTGATTGATCATCTAACTACAGTGATTGGGCGATAACTACCTTTTATTAAACAATATTTATAATCATGATTTATTAATTAACGTAAGCAACCAATTTCATTAAACACAATAAAATATAAAATTTATAAATAAAACACTCACAAACTGGCCATGGGAAGATAGCTCTCTTTCCCACGATCGCAACGGTTCCAGAATCGTCCAGATCGGACACCAGATGCTCCAGATATCGCCCGAACACTAAAAGTAATATAAATGGGTTAAATATGTAATAAAAATATTCCAAATGCAAATACTGAAATTTAGTAGGGGGTTTTCTATAATCTTATCTTTATTGGGTTTGGATGCGGGTTTGGGTAGCTCGCGGGTCGAGTTTGGATCCAATACCCAAACCCATAACTTAAGTTAAATGGATATTGGGTAGTTTGGATTAATGGGTACCAACCCAATAGGGTTATTGGGTTCGGGTTCACACCCGAACCCTATCAACACAGCAGCAGCCGCTGCCGCTACTCTGCAGGCCGGCCGGCCAGCTTAGCTGGCCGGCGACCAGCGAGACCCGCCGGCGGCGGGTCTAGGCGCCGACGGTGGTCACACAGAGGAGGGAAGAGAGAGAGAGGGAGAGGGAAAAGGGGGGTAGCGGGGCAGCAGCCAGGCCCAGCCTGGCCGCCTCGCTGGCGGTCGCCCAGGCCGGCGACGGCGCTCAGGCCGCCGGCGGCGGTCTGGGGCCACGCACAGAGCGGGGGGGGGGGGGAAGAGAGAGAGAGAGAGAGAGAAAAGGAGTGGAGAGATAGAGTGAGAAAGAGAGAGAAGAGGGGGGCAGGGGCTGGCGGCGGCCAGCCCCGCCTCGCCGGCGTCGCTCCGCCGGCGGCGGCTCTGCCCCGCCCCGCCGGCGGTGATCACAGAGAACGAGAGAGAGGGTTTGGGGAGAAAGGCTTTAAAGAGGAAGAGAGGGGAATGGCAGTGGAGAGGCAGTGGAGAGTATCCAGAGAAGGGAAGAAGGGGAAAGAAAAAGAAAGGAAAAAAAGATTTAATTAATTAAATTAATATTATTTAATGTAGTCCAGAATTCGACTAGTCCCGAACGGTTACCAAAAATTACAGAAAATAGAGAATATTATCCTGAGACATAATATGAAAATAGTTTGAAGAGATATAGTCTGATTTGCAAATTAAAAATCCGAAAAAGTATCGCCGATATTGGGCGACACCGATTTGACCCGATTTTTAATAAATTTAGAAAAATTCTCAAAAATACAAAAACGTAGCTAATGTGATTCTAAGACATAAGGTGAAAGCAGATTCTCAAAACTCAACTCCGTTTGTGAATTAAAAATCATAGAGCCGATTATCGGTATCGGTCGACACCGACTACGGAGATTTTTCAAAATAATCCAGAAAATTCTAAAAAACTAAAATATTGAAAAATAATATCTGAAACTGAAATCGGCTCAATCTGACTAATAAAAAAGTCAAATCAATTTTATACGTTGTATCGAGTACTGATACTGTGATACGTACATCAGGGATCAGGGGTTACAGTTAAGAATCTTCAGACGAAGAAGATGATTAGCGAGGGGTATAAGCAAGATAATCTATATTATATTTAATACGATAACCAACCTAAAGTGAATGCTTCTGCTATGACATGTGATGAGCCTGTAATCCAATGGCACTTACGTTTAAGTCATGTATCTTTAAATTTATTAAATTATTTTTTGTTAAGACTGTTTTTAAATTATAGGGAAAGTCATGTCAGTTTCATAAACATCATTGAACCTTTTTTCAGCGAGGTAGTTAATCATTGTAGTTCTTCATTTGAAATTATTCATACTGATATTAGGGGTCCTACTCGAGTTAAAAGTGTGTTTGGTTTTTCTTATTTTGTAACTTTTATTGATGATTATTCTCGTATGACTTGGTTATTTTTAATAAAAGATCGCTTTAAAATTCTCTCTATTTTTCAAAGATTTCATAAAAAGATTAGTACTCAATTTAATTGTTCGCTTAATATTTTTACGATTTGATAATGCTTTGAAATATGTGCAACATGCTCTTCAAGATTATTGTATTTCTCATGATATAATCCATCAAAATTCGTGTGGTCATTCACCTGAATAGAACGGAGGGTGTTGCTAAAAGAGAAAATCGGCATTTATTTGACATTGCTCTGGTATATATACATCTTCCCAAGTATTTTTGAGCTGACATAGTCTTTACTGCATGTCACTTAATTAATAGGGTCTTTCTTCTATTTTATATGGCAAAACTTCATTATCGGTTTTTTATCCTGAAAAATAACAGTTTGATTTTTTTTTCAAAGGTTTTTGAGTGCATGTGTTTTGTTCAAATTTTTGAAAAAGAACATGATAAATTAGATCTTCGAGCAATTCGGAGTGTGTTTCTAGGATATTCTCGAACATAAAAAGAATATCTTTGTTGGAATCTTATCGGCAGAAAGTATATGATTTGTAACATTCTAATTGGTATTTCTTTTAGCATTATAGATATTTTACATTTTTTAATACCATCTAACACATGGTCACTAACAAAACTGTACATATTAAGATGATGCCAATGAGTAGCCTCCTCATGGTGTGCTCTCTAGAGCTTGATCATGCTTAGAACATGACCATCTAGGTTTTCACAAAAGGAGGGGAAAAAAAATAATGAGTATCAATCTTTTCTTAAATTAATAAGTAAAAGAAGAGGTAAAATAGAATGAAAGAAGATTGTGAGAAAATGAGAGAAGAAGGATAAAGCTGGTGAACAGTTACTCTTTTGTCTTCTCATCATTATTATGATGAGATCTTATCTTATACATGCTAAATTGGTCAAAAAAATTGGTAGATATACCTCTCCCGAGTATACATAGTACATGCCAATATACATACAATATCCCTTACAAGCGAACATATCGTGTACAACGATGATAATAGATCGGAGTAGGATCGGGCAGAAGCCCAAGGCTTTTCTTTGGGCTAGGTAAAGGGGCCTTCAAACTAATTATATAATTATTATTATACTTGAACAATGTTATTACCTATTAGCAAAACGCTAGGAGTTCTTACTTCAGAGTTTTATCTTGAAGAAAATGTTACTTTGCACTACTAATTTCATTCTAGCCTTGGTGCCTTGATCTCATAAGGGCCAGTTGGTAAACTAATGGCCCAAAAGATAACATTGAGACTAGCTCTTCAAGTTATTAAATTTGTCTTCAAAGAGATGAAAACAACTCTCTTAAACTTGTCTTCATAAAATTCATTATTTGAAGAACGTAGATGTACACTCTCTCTGACTCTCCACATCCGTTTACAACAAACCCCCAACTAATCCTCACCAACATTTGACCACCTACCAAAATTCACTAATTTTATAAGATTTCTTAAGTAGTTTCCATGTCACGAGGTTATAGAGAGCCCAATATGGAGTTGTGCTACAATTGATTTGGGCTGGAGCCCATAAGTTTCCAGGGATGCCCCCGGCCCATATTGGCTTTTGAAATCAAACCAAAAGAATTACTATATTTTTTTGGCAGGGGGCAACCCTTTTCACGAAAATAATTTGGTTTTGGTCCAAAATGGACTGCATCGAAATAATCCAGAGAGAGAGAGAGAGAGAGAGAGAGAGAGAGAGAGCATTTATAGCTCTCTTTTCCCTTATTAATTCCCAAATCCCCCCATTTCCCAAAATCCCACCAAAATCGAGTCTCAAGGAGCTGAGAGGCTGAGAGAGAGAGGGAGGGAGAGAGACAGAGAGAGGCCCAAGAGCCGCAGCTGAATGAAGAGCAGCAGGAAGAAACCCGCCATGGATTCTGAAGAGAACAACAACAAAGCATCATTAGAGGAAGAGGAAGAGGAAGAGGAGGAGCGAGGAGGAGGAGGAGAGGAAGAGGGTGCAAGCAAAAGAGAAGACAGCCCAGATGCCGAGATGCAAGAAGAAGAAGAGCAACAACAAGAGCAAGAGGCGGAGGCGGAGGCGCCAAAGCTCGAAGAGGGCTTCTACGAGATCGAGGCCATCAGAAAGAGGAGGGTCCGCAAGGGCCAGCTCCAGTACCTCATTAAATGGTACTACTCAAATCTTCCCCATCCAGATTTCTCTTTCAAAATCCCAATTCAATTCACTGACCAAAAAACAAAATTCTCAGGCGCGGCTGGCCCGAGAGCGCCAACACATGGAGCCCATCGAAAACCTGCAGACCTGCTCCGATGTCATCGACGCATTCGAAGAAAGGTCTAATCTTTTGAACCCTCTGCCTCTTTTTTTTCATTGTTTGCAATTGACCCATTATTGGTTTGTAAAATTGTCAATGGGCTTTAGGTTGCAGAAGTCTACCCGAAAGCGGAAGGGCAGGTTTGGAGGCCATTATAGCACTCTTGTCAAGAAACGGCGACCTTCGTCTTCTGAACCTTCTACTGATGACATGAACCCGTATGGGCCCGATTCGGGCAAAGGCTTGATTGGAGAAGGAGCGGAAGTTAAGGACGTTGAAGTTGGGGATGAGATGAGAGTGGAGACAGTGCAGGAAAATGGGTCGCCATCCAATGGGGTGAAAGATGATGAGCAGAAGAAAGAGGGGGACGTTTGCATTTCTATCCAGATTAATGGTGGCCTACGAGAGGAAGAGGGTTTGGTTGAAGATGGATCGTCGAAGGTCGAATGTGCGCAGCCTCTGCAGGGTGCCAAGAAGAGGAAATCGGGGTGCGTGAGGAGGTTCAAGCAGGATGCTGTGCAGCCACAAGGGAGTCAGGATGGCAAGGGTGAGAAGTTGGGGAGCGAGGATGTTGATTCGACGGAAGATGATAATGGTGAGAGGCAAAAGCTTGACGAGGATGCAAAACCTCCTTACATTACTAAGATTCTCAGGGCGGTGGAGTATCATGCTTCAGTGACCAACAATGTACAGCAAGTTTCGATCAAGTTTAAGGCTTTAAGGTAACTACAGACCCGTTTAGATTGCTACTGTATTTGGTGGTTTCTTTTCATATATTAGCATGAAAGACTTGATTAGTATATTTATATATTCAAGCTCATTTGTTTGCAAGTTCTCCTAATGTGGGTGTAGAAAATTAGGACAAGTTTCTCAAGGGAGATGTGAATGTAGGTCCTACATCTTTTAATTATACAGATTCTAGTTTACTTGATCCCATTCTAAGATAATTAGGTATTCTGCACGAGAATTTGTTGTGAACATGTTGTCATGTGTTTGTTGTGTAATTAGCTTTTACCTTTGAAGATTCCTATCCCCCTTTCCCTTTGGTAATCCTTTTTTCAATGATTTTGCATTGTTTGTTAGGTTGGCTGGAGGAACTTTTCATGAGCCCATTAGATATATTCTAGTATATAGAACTCCCTTTAACATAATTCATATTAGTTGACTGATATAGGATTTTCTTGAATCATTCTTGATTTATTCATGTTTCAAAGTATATAAGGTTTGTGTAAAAGATTCAAGGCCATATCATATACTTGCCAAGGATTAGGACCATAATATTTGTTCTCCACCTTATGAGCTAATTTAACCATCACTAATGTTAAAAACCATATCATGTTAGTGATGGGGTGATCAAACGGTTCAGATTTAGTAGGATTTAAGATTTTTTTAAATTTAGATTTAAGTAGCTTTGGTTGAGATGTAATATTTATTTGAATTTATTTGGGTAGATTTGATTTTATGAGTAACTGCACGTATGATGTACGTATTGTAGGCTATATTTAGCCATGTATTGAATTTTGAAGTTAATGACAAATTGATAAAAAAAATTGTATTGTTTGGTTTAATCTCGTGAATTGAATCAAATCAGACTGTGAAACCAAGATCTTGGTTGCGATTTGTGATCATATCCCTTTTTTCAATTTTTTATTCTTCCCAATTTCACAAAATCCCCACCACAAATCCTAAAATTACCTCCGTCCCAAATCAATTTGGTATCACAGTCAGGTTTCCTGATCTTCCTTTTCCCATCACTGAAATTTCTAGAAAAACAATAAAAAGCCCCCAAAAATATCAAAATCTTCTTGTTCATCAACTGCATAGTTCACGCGACATTGTTCACGGAGCACTGTTCACGCGACATTGTTCATGCGACACTGTTCATCGTGAGCTGAAAAATTTGACTGAGCCAACTTAGTCCAGTAGCAGTGCATAACAGTCTAGAGGTCATTTCTCGCCCGTTCGGAGTCTGATTCACGTTCCTTTTGAAGTGTTGGATGCGTGACTGAGTTCCGGAGATACTGGGAAAAGTTCGCAGCAATTTGACAGCAGATCTGACTTCTACAAGCCTCTGTTTGGTGTCGGTATTGTTCATGCATCAGAAGATCAACGTTTTAGACCCCGTTTTCAGCATGATTTGAGCTTAATTTGAGCTGTTGAGATTCTTGGGTAATTTCTGAGCTTATGCACTAAATTCTCATGTGATTTTGCTTTTGTGGTGGATATATACATACCGATGGTGATAAAAGGAAGTTGAATGGGATATGTATGCGACTCTCCCATGTTTTCGGGGTTCTGATGATCATTATGGGTATGAGAATTGGGAAAATAATCTTGAAATTTTTTTAAGTTATTTCTCTATAACATCTAAACAGAAGTGCCACTATGCCCAAATGAAGCTGGTTGGAAAAGCTTATTGTTGGGGAGAAGACGGTCATATCGATTGTTGATGTTAGTTTGTTTTAAAAAATATCTTCTTCATACTCCGTATGCTTCACACCTTTATGCCTCTGAGGTAGATTGCAAAGAGCCTAATGTTGAGCAGGAGTTCGAGCTCTAGAAGTCACAACTTAGCGATTTAGTCGCTGAATGTAAGGAGATCTTAACTAGCATGGGAAAGCTCTTAACAAGCTATGCTGCAAAGGTTGATTTAGATCCAGAGCCTCCAGTCCTCGTCGAGCCAGACATTGTTGATGAGCCAAATTCAAAAGTTGTTGATAAATCAGAATTAAAGCCAAAAATGAAAGAGCCAGAGTAAGAGGTGGAAGAGTCTCTCATTGAGACTCTTGTAGATCTTCTAGCAGAGCCTACCATGGATCTAGTACCATCTTTGACAACTATGAGAGCCTCATTATTCTTGAGATTGTCTGATGTCTATGACCCATTACAGGTCTTTTTACAAGAGACATGATCACATGAGATCAATCTACTCATGGTGCAAAGTGCAGTTCGTTCAGTGTTTATCATAGATGATTTACATCTGTCTGCTACTTATGATTGGCTTGACCTACCATCCTTCACAGTGATTTACCACGAAAGTCAGCTCCACCTCCACTTTGGTTCAGTCATGATGTGTCAGTGCTGATTCACTGACCACCACATTGACTTGATTGAAGATGCGTGATGTGATTCGACCCGGTTGTGCATACCTTGTACCTACCACTACATTCATCGGGGATGAATGTTTTCAAGCCGCAGAGAATGATGGGGGAATCAAACGGTTCAGATTTAGTAAGATTTAAGATTTTTTTTTAATTTAGATTTGAGTAGATTTGGTTAAAATTTAGTAGTTATTTGAACTTATTTGGGTAGTTTTGATTTTATCAGTAATTGCACATATGGTGCACGTATTGTAGGCTATATATAGCCATGTATTGAATTTAAAGTTAATGACGAATTGATAAAAATTTCGTTTCCATATGAAAATTTGTGTTTGGTTTAATCTCGTAGATTAAATCGAATCAGGCGATGAAGTCAAGATCTGGGTTGCGATCCGTGATCATATCTCTTTTCTCAATTCTTCGTTCTTCCCCAATTTCACAAAATCTCCACCATAAACCCTCCCCACATCACGGTTTTGATTCCCCAATTGTCACCAAAAAAGTTTACCAATACAAAAAACAATAATCCGAAAGGAGATTGTGAAGGCTCAAGGCATTGAGAATGACCAATCGCAACCTTAGTTACTAAAGGAGATTGGAGTGACAGAAAAGCATCCAAAAAGCAAGAGAGCAGAATACCAGAAAAATGTTGTAGTCGGTAAATTCAATCCTAGACTAAAAAATTTCTGAAAGCAATAATTTTTACAGAGTTATATGAACAGACATGACAAGATCTTGCTGTCAAGAGGTAAAGACTGACTGATGTGGGACGGAAGTGATTTTAGAGTTTGTGGCGAGGATTCTGTGGAATTGGGAAGAATAAGGAATTGAGAAAAGGGATATGATCACAAATCGCAACCCAGATCTTGGCGTCACCGCTTGATTCGATTCAATTCACGAGATTTAACCAAACAACACAAATTTTCATATGGAAACGAATTTTTTTATCAATTCATGATTAGCTTCAAAATTCAATACATGGCTATATATAACCTACAATACGTGCATCATATGTGCAATTACTGATAAAATCAAATCTACCCAAATAAATTCAAATAAATACTAAATCTCAACCAAATCTACTCAAGTCTAAATTAAAAAAAAAAAATTTAGATCCTACCAACCGTTTGATTCCCTCATCAACCTGACTCTGTATATGTGGTGAATCTGTTGAGTAACACATCATATTTGGTTATGTGTCCTGATTAGATGGTTTGACTTGATGAATATTACTGCCTCTTACAATGACAACCATGGTGATCATGAAAGTCTGGAAACAGAATTTTAATGGCCTCTTATGGGATCTCATTGGCTTTTTGTACAGACATTGCACTATTCAGAATTTCATTTTTTGAATAGTTGATGTACATTGAACATAAATTAATTCTGTATCTAAAAATATATTTTCCATTAGGTAGTTAGTGATCACAATGCTTATTTGGGAGCTAGGTGTCTTGTTTCACCCTCTCTGTCAAACTTAAACTACCAGAACTTTGGAATTTTTACTATTTCCATAAAATATATCAACTAAAGGTGTTAGATTTAAAGTTTCCGGCTTACATCTGTGGATGGTATATAGACCATTCAACATTACTTTAGATGCAGACTTATCGGTGTCGACATAATGTACAAAAAAGTTCATAATTTGGGAGATAAATTCAATCCATGGAGCAATCATATATGAATAGAAAATTCCTCAACTAATCGGGGTATTAAAAAAAAAAAATGCAAAATCCACTGTTAGATTATTAACTGTACTGTAACTACATTATGTCACCCCTACACTATTTACCCATTTCTTGGAACCTGTTTTGTGGATTGTACTTTGTCACTGATGTCTTGCTAAGGCTGAGTTCTGTGGCCTCATGTATTGAAGCCCTGTATTATTCCTTGTCATCATAGTTCTTTTAATCTCTCTTCTTCTGCTCGATCCCTTAATATGAATCTGAGTAGCTTTTAGTCCTAGTTACAAATGTGCCGATGATATCAGAGATGATCTCTTTTAGTTGTTTTTCAATTGCATTTAGAGCATAATCTAGTGCATGTATAAACCAAAAGAGTCCAACTCGAGCACTTACAATGCCTATATGAATCTGAACTTTGAAGGGAATACTTTTATAGCTTTATCAGACTCCTTACTCCGGACCCATTTCATTGTTCCAGATTATTTTGATTGTGTTTCCTGATTAGTTACTGTTTCCAACTTTGCTACTAAATTAGATTATTTTTTTCATTTGTGAAATCTCGACCTTCAACCTGATGGTGACAGTAATTTTGAGACAGCCTCTGATATTGTTTGTCAATGCTACCCAAGATTGTTGTAATAAGTTGGCTTTTCAATTTGCTTGATTTTTGCCAGTGTTGGGACACTTCCTCTTGTTAACGTCCATCAGATGCAATGTGATATTCTGATGTCAATTCTTGAATATGTGTATTCCTTTATTTGATGTGTATCTTGCTATGTAGGCTCCAAGTGACTGTAACAAAATTGCGGGGTAAATGTTGTAAACTACATCAAATAATCACAGTAAAGTAAAATTACTTGTCAGAAACCCAACGAATTAGAGTATGAAAGGCACTAGCTTAGAAGTCAAGCAAAGCTCTTGTGCTCTGTCTGATGAAAAAGCTCTTGCAAAATTTTTGTGACAGTGTTATAATTTCTAACTTGAATTAGTAAGCTGCATAACTTATTGCTACACAGGAGCCTTATAGTGCAGTACTCAAGCAATTACAATCCCATCTCTTTTGGGAAAAATTGTGCTCTGAGCCCGAGCCCGAGCACCTCTTTTTGTTCAAGCTTGGTTGGTTTATGTTATCAAGCGAGCCCGAGCGAGCTTTCGACGAGCTTGAGCCGATCCTCGAACTTCTCATACCCATTTACAATTTTACCACCACCTCCAAATCAATTTACCACCCGGGCAAGGTCTCATGTCCAGTGCATGTTGTCTTGGATTTGTGTTTGAGTCTACTCATTAGAGTCTTAGACATATACCTCTGTATAACAGTGGCATAATGAGCCAGAAGTATTTAGCCTCTATTTTCTTCTTTTTATTTTCTTTCTTTTTTCTTTAACAATGAAATAAAACTGATGCTGTAGAGAAATTTTTTTCTCTTTTTAACCAGAGTAATTACATGCATCCTAGGTTAGAAGAGAAATTCTGAAAGGTTTCCCTCTCACGCTTGTGTCTCTTTCCATTCTAGTTCATATTCATGGGCCTTATAGAACACAAAATAGCACTCTACCTCTACCTAGAATGATATTTTATACTCAAAAGTATTTATACTGAAACCTGCCTCAGAACGCTAATGTCTACTATGTATGCTGAGTTGATGCTTACATGACTGTTGGATTGACTCATGATCCCGTAAGTTTGTCTTGTAATTGGAATTGAACTACTATTAAAAATCTAAGAATAGGCTTTCAACTAAAAGAAAATATAGTGTACCATTTATTTCTACAACTTACTAAGATTGATGAGTACAGAGTCTACAATCACATGATAAGAAGATAATAAGCTGGTAACCATAGTTCGAATAATCAGCCGATTCCGATATGGATTGTTCGATTGTCTCAGAATCGGCAGACACCAATTCAAAATCGGTGGTAATTAATCTGAATCAGCTGGAGTCGGCCGAAATTGAAATGGAATCGGCTGGAATCGGTCAGATCAGCCAATATGGTCCGATTCCATTCCGAATCTAGCCGATTTCAATACAAGTATTGCTGAACTGTAGCAAGTTTAACAATATATTCTCGATTTTGCAGCGTAAAGATTTGATTAATTGGCAGCGACCCCAAATTATAGTTGGATTTCATCAGTCTCTTAATTCAATACCACAAAGGAGTGATTGTCAAATCTTATTTTGTTTTGGAGCCTCGTGGGTACCATGATTAATTCTGAGATTAAGAGAATTCAATGCTTACTTTTGCTAAAAATTATAAACACTCCTCTTCCTTACCAATAATTCCCAAAAGAGAATTTTGAGAAGGGAAAAAAAACCAGAATTGATAACTAATTGGAGGAATAATTTATTAGATTAATTGTTTTTTAAAACTTGTTTTCTTATGAAAAAAATGTTAAATATGGTTAGAAAAGCGCAATAATTTGTAGACTCTGATATAAGTAATTAGTTTACTTAAGTAGTGTTAGAAAATGGTTGTCATATATATACTTAAGTAGAATATAATTAGTTTGTTAGATTATTATACATTAGTTTGTTAGATTAATTGTTTAAACTTTAAACTTACTTTGTTAGAAAAAAAATTAATTGTAGTCACAAAATAGTTATCATGAACATAATTAACTTATTAATTTTGACAAATATTATAAATATCAAAAAATAATTTGAAAATTGTTGTCATGAATATAATTAAGTAGAATATACTTAATTTGTTAGATTAATAGTATTGTATAGTCTTTTGTAAATATCTTATTAATTTATGTCTATGCACCAACTATTTTGGATTGGAATATTTGTCCAAATATGATTCAAATTTGATCAAATATTTAAAAAAATATCAAAATGCAACTATTCTAAAAAAATGTCAACATGCTATTAATTATCTCAACAATTTTTTAAAAAATTTAAATTATTTTTTAAATTTCTTTTGATCGAGACCGATATCACTAAGACGAAATGCCTGATAACTCGATAAGGCCGATATGACCCATTCTGATACCTAAAACTGACTGTCGATTTCGATTTCGATTCCAACTCTGATTCCGATTTCGAGATTTCAAACCACGATGGTAGCTGTTTTCCATGAGATCACAAAACTTCTAATCACTGACATGGGTGGAGCTAGGATTTTCGTTCAGGTAGGGCACAACTACAAAGCCTATTTTGGAAGCATTTGAGTGATCAGGAGCAGGATTAGGTTGAACTTGTGTGCGAGGGTTCTTTTCGTGTGTGAACGAGTGACTTTGAGTGAGTTGAGTTTTCATGAGTATGGGTAAACTGAATATTTAGGTACCAGTAAGGTGAGTCTGAGCCGTAATCTCTATCTTGAGGACCATTGACCTCTCACTTGTATGTTATTATGTTATCAATTAATATATTTTCTATTCTTTACTGGGAAAGTTTTTTATTAAAAAACCGACATAGCCAACCAATGAATATTAGAGCTGAGAAATATTTCTTTTTTGTCATTGAGAATAGAAGTATTCCTTTTACCACAATAAAACTATACAAGTTATAATTTTCTAAGAAGAGAATACTATGAGTTGATTTTTTTTATCCATGAAACCTTTCTAGTAATCAATCTTTATGTGGAGTATCGGTGTATTGAGTGTGAAAATCTTTATGGATTACATTTTTTTTCTTTTTGTTAACCCTCTGTTTTGTACGACTTATGAGAGGAGATACATAAGATGATGGGCCCTTAACAAGAGGTACTATGTAAAGTCTCCTATGACAGGGTGAGTAGCTAACCAAAGCATGTGTGTACACCTTTTGGGCTGATTCACGTCAACTATGCTGTAAGTAACTAAGCTTATGTTGCAGCCTTGTAGAACAAATTCTCAGGTGGGGGCACACACTTTAATTTGTCAGAGAGCCACCCCTTTATAAGACTACAAATTTAAAGAAATTTTCTAACTCAGGTAGGGCACATGCCCTACCTGGCCTCAACGTGGTTCCGCCACTGATCACTGACCTTCTTTGTGAGATGCTCTAGACAAAGTCAAAATGATGGTTCCAAATATCAGCCGATTCGATATATATCGCCAACATCATATCAAGTTTTGAGGTACCCGATACGATATTGACCTTATAATATCAGTTAATATCGGGGTCGATATTACCGGCATGGCCGATGCAACTTATATTGATGCCAAAATCACTCATACTACTACTGAGATTTTAAACCAAGGTCAAAATTTTAGAGTTTGGTTTTGGTTTTAGCTCCTCATCCCAGTATGGGTTTTTGAATTTCTAGGCTTTTTCCTCCATTTTGGGTTGAGTTTCCTTTTTAAAATGGATACTATCAATAAAAATTTAAAAAAATGGACATGCAATTAGATGTAGCATGAGATGTAACCTTTCTTCTTCTCTCTTCATGCTCCCATGCAATTTTACCTATCATGGTCAGTTGTTAGCTATAAAGTGTAGCGTGGATGCATGACATGGATACAAATACAATAAGACACATAATAACACACCAAATCCTTAAAAGGTAGGATAGAGGAAGACAAACAAATTGGCATCACTTTGTGATTGTGTGTATATGCATTTGTCTAATATAATACACATCAAAACCCAAAGTAATTAGGCCATGCCTTGTTAGAAGTAAAAAAATAATCTTAGTCTTCTGATGAAGCAACTGAATGGAAGAGGAAAAAAAAAAAATCTCAAAGTTCAATTCAATACCTCACCTAACACAAGTTTATGAAGCCTTTCATATGTTAATGCAGTGCGTAGGGTCTACTAACATAGCATTCCTCTTATGTTAAAGGATCCTTATATATGTCTGCTTAAGGGACCTGTGGCTCCATGGTGTCTGACATGTATTCTTAAATTGTTTGTTTAGAGGGTTGATGTCACATCGACTAACAGTCGTAAAACTTTGTAAAATCCTTCATGGAGCCTTGCTCTATGGCTGGCCCATCTTGATAGGAAAAAGACTTAGATGATGATGAAATACTCACATGCAAAGGTTTCTTAAAATCTGATAGCTTGAGATCCTGACATACGCTGGGCAAGTGTTGTGCAAGCATAAGTATCTGGTATGTGTTGAACACGTGAGACTCAACTTTCAAGTGTTTGTGTTTCATAGGATGAGGCCTTGCCAATGTGTTAGTTTGCATGTGCGTGAGTCGTGACTATGGGTTAGCTCGACTATTTATGTTTTCTGTGTGCTTGTCTGTTGCATCTTTGGAACCCCACCATTCACTTTTCCTACAGATTTATATATCTGTTTTAAATGACACATTGCTTCAAACATAAAAAAACCTCCCCCTTATGTGTGAGAAAGGAGATGTGCTATTTGGGCTGTTTGTTTTTTCTGTTATCAACTAAAGACATGGACTTTTATAGATTGAAAACTGGTAAAACCAGAAGATATAGTCTGTGAAGATGTCCGAAAACAAATCAATAGGTGGTCTTTAACTCTCCAACTTGTGTGTTATGATTACTGCAGGCTCAAGTTTCTGCTCATACTATGTATGATGGTACATATTCTTTTTGTTTTCTCTTGTTTTGTTAATTGGGAGCATATTTAGTGATAAATATTTGATTCCCCCCCCCCCCCCTCGCTCAAGGCTTCTTGATATCTAGGGGTAGTGATACTAGTTTTTTATTTAGTGTGGGGAAAAATAAGATGAAAACAGGTCTTTTGTTCCCAGGTGTCTCTGCATTCTTGTCTGTGAGTATATGCCTGTATGTATCATGCTAAATCAATGTGTTGCTGCTTTCTAGGTCCGATGGGCAAGAAGTGCTTGTTGATGACAAGGATTTGAAGGCTAATAACCCGCTGTTGGTACGTGTCCTTTGACCCTATATTAGTTTCTATTTTATGTCATTTTTAATGTCAATTGAAGAATATATCTATGATTCTGTTGTGCGCAGCTTATTAGCTATTACGAGCAGCATCTTCGCTACAGCCCTCCGGCGCGTGATGTCAACGAGCAGCAAGCAAAGTTAGATTTATCAGTCTGATCAAGCCTGCTATTAGGTGCCTGACTTTGACACTTCTCATGGTTCATCTTGTTAAATTTAGCAGAAATTTTGTGTGTAGCTCCAGAAGAGGTTGTGTGTACTATAGTGAAACTGCTGGTGCTGAGATGGGTAGCATTTCTGTAGGAGGCCCATGCAAAATATAGTGTTTTAACCATAGAGTTATGTGTTATCACCTAAAACTTGTGTTATTAGACAAATCAAACAAAGTGTAATATTCTTTTGTCTAATTAGCGACCTTTCGTCATTCAAGAGCGCTTAGTGGGAAGGGGTTTCGTGGAATTGCCTTTCGTTTCCAGTATTGGTGCTTGATTTTGTTATGATTTTCTGTGAGAGATTCACGTATTGTAATTAGTTTTGTGCAAGTTTTTTTTTTTTTGTGAGGTAAATTGGAAACGTGAGCAGCTTGATGAGCTCCAACTTGAGGTTGCGAGATGCTTTTTTTTTTTCGCTCTCTTCTCATTTACTGTTGCATCCTCCCTGAGAGTGAATATAAGAGAGTTTCGCTTGCCAAAATGTTGTTTTATTTGGGTTCATATGTTTGAAGGAAGCAGACAACGCCGAAAGGTGAGACATCTCTTGTGCCTAACACCCACACACCTGTCACCTGTCAATTCCAAGAATTCAGATTTATAAACTGTTGCCACAGAAGAAATAAGATTCATTCAGGAGAACCACTCTGGACCGCTAAATAAAGTAGCGAAAATCAAAGTTATATGAACAGTAAGGGCAGATCAACTCATATTCTTCACCAAAAGAAACTCAGATTCACCCAAGAAAAACTGATACCATACTGAAATTCAACAACATTTCACCATGATAACCCAGAATCCTTCATGAATGAACAAAATCATATGAATGGGCCGTAAACATTAAAACAAGCTCATCTACCAAAGTTTACAAACGCCACTTTGCAAATTACCTCAAATAGCACATCACAACTATTGCACAAGGAAACCTGTCTCTGTAAGCAAATTATCTGAAATAGAATTGTCATGTAGCACTCGTCATACATAGGATTTCTTCACTGAAAAGATTACTTTTTGAGGATAAAAAAAGAAAGAATTTCATTGAAGAAGGTCCATGAAAGCCTCTCTGTAAAGCATTTATATGTAATTTCAGCTGTTGCCAACACAAGCAGCAAAAGCAGGCCATTCCCTATTGTACATACCAAAAGAATTCAGATTCATGTAGGAGAACCACTGCAAACTGAATTCAAGCAAGTTTTGCCTTGATAATCCAAAATAAAAAGAAAACAAAATCATAAAAATGACACCTTATGCATTAAGACCAGCTCATCTACCAAAGTTATAAGCCTTACTTAGCAAATTACCTGAAATACCATATTCATATTACACAAGGAAACCCGTCCCTGGAAGCCAATTGTCCGAAATAGCATTGTCTAGTAGCACTATTATAACCCTATTACATATATAAGCAAACACCATTCTGGAATGCACGACATACTTATTTCCAGAGATAACCTGAGTGGACGACCCAGGTAAAGCATTCCAAAGTCCTTCCGAGTCCCTCCGGTTTCATGAGCTACAAAATAAAGAGGGAAATTAGGTATAATCCTTGAATGTCAAACATGTCTGAGGCCGTGACCCAAGGTAATATCTTACCCTCTCAGTGTTAGTATGTTAGTAAACATTATATAACTACAAAATGAAGGCAAATAGTTGATCCAAACAGCCTGCTCATGTACAAACTTCCTTCCACAATAAGTAAATATTTGTTCAGCAAGACCAAGCAATAACGCCTCTTGTGCAACAGCAGCAGCATGATTACTCCACGAACCAGAAAGTTATGATTTTAAATATAATTTAAGGCTCTGAGAAGTCTGAATCCAGTTTCTCACAAACACTTAAGGACCACATTTTGAAGAAATGGTAGATCAATATTAACATCAGTCAACTTACTATTAGAGTTCTGCCAATGGACAATCAACCACCATCCCTTCAAAAGCTCTGGGGATATACCCCAACCACTTGTTACCATCACAATCATCACAATATTCAATATATTTACACCACAGGACCTTTTCGACTTCACAAATGCAGATACTTCTTCCTTAGAAAGCTAAGACCATTAACTTAGCTTGTCTTTGCCAATATTTTCCCCCAAAATCTTTCTGGAGAAAGATCATGATGGAAGACACGAAGACAAGCATTCCCACATTTGTTTTGACTAAATTGGTCCATTGACCAACCGTTACTCTAACATTGCGCGCCCCTCACCAAATAATACCCTCGAACATTCCATACTCTTGTGTTCCAACTCTCATGACTTGTACAATGCCTAAATGCAGTTCTAACTAATGATGGGTTGAATGACAAACCCGTCATAACATTTAGCAGCTGATTCACCCTCTTCGCTTAAAGCCCAGTCCCATAGACAAACTCATTATGGGAAAAGGAATTCCAATTCCCAATCACAATCCATAGCCAAAAATCTATAGAGATAAGACAATGTGAGAACTTAAAATTAGAACATCAATGGGAGGATTCCCCGAATAACCTTAACTCTCTCAACCTCCCAATGACCAAGTCCCAAAAAAAAACGTTGCTGAACTTGGTGCATCAAGCTGAAGCTCCAAGCAAATCTAAACAGGAAGCTTAATGCACATTCTGCTGTTGTGGCTAAACCTCAGCAGCATTTGCTTGTTAGTGTACAACCACTGCAAGCCCCCAATGCATTTGGACACCAAACCTGAACCCCCGTCTTCCTTACATCCTCAAACATGCATACCATGAACCCTCAGAAAGACTGCACGGGACATGGTCCACTTTTGAAAATAACAAGCATGTACATAAGCCCCAAAACACCCTCTGTTTTGGCGTCAGCCTAATTAGTTCATGCTCATAAGCAGGTTCTAGGTAAAGAAACCCTATTGTAGAAAGCCTCAAGGGTATTTTAAAATCACTCTAGAGCTTCCGATGGTATGGAAGAAACAACAAGTTTGATCATAGGCTTCTGAATCTCACATCTAAAACCCAGATCCGCAACTACCAAGCAATTAAAGCACAGAACTTACCACTGGAAAGAGAAATACAAGAGAATAAAGTGAGAAGAAATAAGACTCAAAGTCAACATCAACAAGATGGATATGCCAGATTGGTTGTGGTGGATGACATTCAATAACTCAGTTTTCCAATAAAAAGCCAGTTCAAAATAGAAAAGCCAGAAAAAACAGAGGAAATCAAAATTGGATAAGTGGCCAACAAGAAAACGATCACAACATCCATAAGCTTATCATGCAGTTTTCCAATCAAGCAATGTTACATGGACACCGGAGAAAGGTGTCAAGTGTATCTGTCCACAAGAGACCGACACAGAAACATTAATTATTGACTTGGAGACACAGCAACATTCAGTGGGTGTGCATGCATAAATGTGTATGTACTTACAAATCAATAGAGTATCTATTTGCAAATTGATAAAACTGTTTTTCCAGTTAGCATGGTTGAGAATTGGAACCCACCATATGATATGTCATATTGAAGTGAAAAGGTGATATCATATAAAATGTGATGCCTTGCTATGTTGTTGATGTGTCGGTTGACTGTCCTGTGTATTTGTAGTGTCTGATTTTCTAATAAAGGAGGAAAGGGCACTAAAATATGAGGTGCTGGGGTAAGAATGAAATCAAGCTAATCAAATAAGTGCTCAGTGACAACTAAGGCAGGTAACAGTATATACCGTGAAGATACAACAAGCCTAAGAGCTATGATTCTAAAAAAAAGAAGGCTCTCTGACTGTAAAATCAAACTATTACTACACTATTTCTCAATCCACATAGTGACAATAAAGGTCCATAAACATTCACAGCAAGCATTGTTGGTTGTTTCTGACTTAATACAGGTCCCTCATAATCCTCAGAAGTCGTCGAAAGAATTGAGACCCCCAAGGCAATATACCAGACAGCGTTACATGGACGCCAAAGCATAAAGCTTGACGTCCAAAATGCCATAAGGATTGGACAGAGTCACAGACAAATGAGGAAAGTTGCCCAATATGGACACAAAATGTTGGCAAGTTGCTTGACATATGAATTTGAAGGATCTGCTTCCAAAACATCGCTCTCGCTTTGTATATGTGTGTGTGCAAGTGTTTTAAAAAATAAAAACAAAAAAAAAAGAACAAAGCAAGGCTCTCAACCCTTGAGAAAAAGGTTGTATTTTAAAACAAAAATGTAAGGTTCATCTATTCTCACCTTCATTCTAGAATTTGGGGATGGATGAGAGCTTATATATACCAAAGCTAAAAAAATAATGCATAACTTTTATACAGGATGGCCTATGTGTATAATCTACAAAAAATAAACGTTAAGTATCCCAATTGTGAACTGATTATTCTAACTCATGTTGTTGGGAATTGGAGAAGTAGGAATTGACAAATACCAAGCTCCCAACATAAGCATTAAAAGGTGACCTTTGCTGGTGGTGGCCACAATTGGTTGATCCTTGTAAGTTGCAACTGATGCAGACATATGAAGAGGATAAAACATATGCACTTAAGATAGAGAAATATCATTGTATCCAACTCTATTCTAGAATCATTAACACAGTTACACAAGTTTGTGACAGATCCCAACAGGCTAACACATAATAAAAGGTCAATAAAGATTCAATTCCGTTGTTGGGCCTACCCAATAGTCCGATCTCATCATCAAGTACTACTTAAGCACATTATACTAACATTATTAAACTAAATCTTATTAACTAATAAATCTAATTCACACACCTAACTATTATTTTCGAAAATTACTATAAATCAAAGCAGAACATTCACAGGATATTGGCAGTTGAAGATAAAATAAAGTAAAAGAGGATGAAATTTATCACTAGATAATGACCAGAAGAAAATATAGCACTACTACATATAAACAGCATGAAAGTGTCGTCTCCCAATCCGTCCATATCCATGCACATCATACCTGTTTTCTTCTCGTTCTCCACCACCACAAAGGTCACTACATGGCTGGGATAGAGCCCAAAGCAGACTATACATGGAATATTGACAGTTGATAATAATGAAATAAAGCAAAAAAGATTAAAACTTTATCAATACACATACATTGCCCAAAAGAAAATATAGCACTTCTACACAATCAGCATAATAATGTCATCTTTCAACCCATCCATGCGCGCCATACAGATTCACAGCCGCCTCCACCAACACCACCACATCATCCACACATAATAACTCCACATGACAGTTTAATCTCAACGACTCACTCATCATCATCATCATCATATGAAATAAAAACATAATAATAAAAATCTCAATTTAGCATCAGTAGAATTTTATGATGACGATGATTAGAGAGAAAATTACTTCTTGAGGCTCCCACGGACGCCGGGCTTGGGCTTGGCCGGATCGGGGGCGCGGGTGGCGTGGAGGTTGTTGATCTTGGTCTCGTCGAAGGGATCTTGGGGTGGCGGGCCTCGTGGTGGATCTGCATCGATTTGACGTCGGGGGCCGTCGTCTTGCAGAGGGGGCACTCGAGCTTCGCGTGGCCGCCCTTGTCCTGACCGGTGCGGTCGGAGACGCCGGCCTTGCCGCCGCCGCGGTTGGTGGTGGCGGCGTCAACCTTGGCGGCGATCTCCTTCGCCGTGTGCTTCTTCGGCTTCGCCTTGCCCGTCATCTTCTCGACCGATGGATTGGCTGCTGAGGTTCTTGTTCTTATCCCTACTATCGCGTTGAAGAGACGAAAGCAAGAGGGCACGTTTCTCCAAACCCTAGCCCCCAACTCTCTCTCTCTCTCTCTCTTTTTCTTTTTTTTTCTTTTTGCCGGGTTGATCATTGTGATCGGTGACTCGGGCCTTTTACAGACCTGATGCCTGGTCCCGGGCGGCGCGCGTGCAATTTTATCTGTTTAATTATCTTCTCTTTTTTTTTTTGGGAAATTTATTTTCACCCCCTCCGAAAAGATCCCTTGTCAGAAATCCCCTGTTTTTCATGCATCCAAAACACCCCAACTACCAAACTTTGTCCATGAGCTTCCTGCTCCCATATTTCATAGTCACATGAATAATAGGTTGAGAGGTTAAACGTTCTACCCCTTTGTAGTGGGCCAGAACTTGCTGACGCAAGTCATGTGAGGCGCAATCTGACTTGTGCAGAAAAAATTAGACAATTTATAAAATTGTCCACTTGTAGGATCTAATTTATCCAGTTGGTGCAGAAGTTATCCGCATGTAGTTCAAATTTGTCCACTTGAAGCTGTGATATATAATTTTCTTTAATAAATCTTGAAAAATGTATTTTTGTGAGTTTTTATATTTTAATAGTATTTAATGCTTTTATTATGGTCTTAGATATTTAATATGCTTATTTTATGAAAAGTATCTGATTTTTTTTTCTTGTAGTTTTTTTTCACTTAGGGGCTGTTTGGTTGCAAGGAAGTGGGCGGAAGTAAGGAAATAGGGAAGTATAATTGCTCACTTCCATATCTATTCAAACACCGGAAAAAGAAAATAAGAAAACCTCTTTTCCTTTTATCTTTTCTCTTTTACACAACCATTTCCTCACTTCCAGAGTGCTACAGTTAATTTTGTGGTCATGTAAATCTCATTTGTAATAAATTGTAGCACAAAACAGTTAATTTTTTGACCATGTAAATCTCACCTGCATTCTAATTACAGTCTATTTTTTATTTTTCTTAATTAATTTTTATTTTAATATTATTTTACGGTCAACTCTGTGGTCAACTTTTCCGCTTCCACTTTCACATTACCATCCAAACACCGAAAAAGATAAAACATTTTTCAAATCACATTTCTCAACAACATCTAAACACCGGAAAACTTACTAACCAATTCCCAAATTCTAAAGGGAATTATTACTACTTCCTCAATTCCTCACTTCCTCACTTCCACCCTTAACCAAACAGGCCATTAGACGTAATCTTTTTGTCTTATAAATTTAAATTTCTGAATTCTTTTATTGCAACAGTATTTTCAATAAGTGTTCTCACTAATTTGAAAATAATAAATATACTGAACTAAAAGGTGAATGATTTTATATGAAATGTAGACATACTAAATAAAAATGGACAATTCATTTCAAAAAATAGAACTAAAATTGTCCATTTTTATAGTCAGTTTTATATTTAGATTTAATCTGTCCACTTATAAGTCAACTTGTTCACATTATTATCCGTTTGTTCACCTATAAATCAACTTGTCGGCTTATTACTGAAATTGTCCACCACAATGTAGTTGTTCACTTGTATTTGTTCACATTATTTTCTATTTGCCCACCTATATATCATTATTCACTTATTATTGAAATTATTCACCTTAATTAAGTTGTTCACTTTTATCAAATTGTTCATATTATTGTCAATGTATAAAAATTAGACAATTTTTGTTCTATTTTTGGTATAAAATTGTTCACTTTTTATTTAACATGTCTATACTTAATATAAAATTGTCATGTTTTAGTTCACTATATTTATTATTCTCAAATTAGTGAAAATACTTATTGGGAACACTGTTGCAATAAAAGAATTTAGAAACTAAATTTATTAAAAAAAAATAGGCTAACGTGTTTAAAAGAAAAAAATTGAATAGAAATTTTTTTTAGTTTTATTTTGCTAGTTATATATCATACAAGAAAAAATAAACAATTTTTCATAAAATAAGCATATTAAATATTTAAGAACAGAAATTAAAATAACACAATTTCAAGTGGACAAATTCGAGCGACGTATGAATAGTTAGTTTAACTGTACACCTTTCTGCACGTCAGACACAATAAATGCGCCTCATATGGTTGCTTCAGAAGGTTCTGACCCCACTTCAAAAGGGCAATACATGCATTACAAAAATATTTCGTATCACATATTTTTGTATCATGAAGATAAAAAGAACGGCAATCATGAATCTTAAACTATGATCAGTAAAAGCAAACACAACAATGAGATGTCAGCAAATGTTTTCTTACTGCTTCATAATGAACAGGTACATTACCTGAATACATTACCTGAATACTCCAAAAGTATTTTTTCATACATTAATCTGGCATTAATAAAAGTTCACTGTATATCTAATCGACCAATTTCCGAACAGAAAAATGAAATCAATGAATCCTGGCCTACAACAAACCACAAACAAAATAGACCTGAACAACTAGATGCTAACCATACCAAGGAATCCAGTGAAGCTGTAGCAGCAGACTTGTACATACACTGGACTCGCGTTCGTCACTTCACAATGAACAAAGAGTGCAGGGAATTCATGGTCAGACCCTAACTGTACAAAAACAACAGCTATGCAAGAAAAGGAATCTGCTTCGACCCTAAGAAAATGGGTCTATAACCAAAATTAAGAACTGTATAATCTTTGATGTGATGTTACTTCGTTAGTCTTTGTGAAAAGAAACTAGCATAAAAAAAAACACACACACCGGGCCTCAACAAGGATCAAGGTTAAAGAAGACTAACGGATCTCCCCATCCTCTCCAAGTTCTCCATCTTCAAGTTCCTCATAGCCACCATGTCTGCGAGAGCCATCTCTATCTTTCCTGTGCCTTTTGTGCCGGATTTCACTATCAGAATCTGTAGTATATCCATGCTGTCACAAGCAACAAAAAAGAATTATGAAGCGTTTGAAATTCGAATGTAAACTATAAACCCTTGAGAATTTGGCAAAAAATGGTCAAAGATATACATGTACCTTCCTAGATTTCTTGTGGTCGCTGCTGTGCCTCCGTGATCTTTTGGATTCCTCTTTCTCATCTTTTTCAGAGCTTCCATCATCCACTGAACTGTGATGACGTTTCCGGTGCTTTCTATCTTTATCTTTTTCTCTCTTCGTGTCCTTCCCGCCATGACCATCCACAACATCAATATTCTCAATCTCTGACTCATCCTTCTTAGACAGTTCCTTCCCTTTCTCCTTTTCACGTTCTCTTTCTTTCTCTTTCTCTTTCTCCTTTCCTTTTTCCTTTTCGCGTTCTCTTTCTCTCTCCTTTCTCTCTTTCTCCTTTCTCCTCTCTCTCTCTTCTCGCTCCTTTTCTTTCTTCGCCTACAAATCAAGCAAGTCACAAACAATCCACAGAATTATTTGCCGCCAAAACTAACGAAAACTTAGTTTAATGTTTTTGCCCCAAAAAAACCATGATATAATTAGCACTATGTGCAGTCATGTTATAGCTAAACAAAATGGCAACCGCTTGGAATACAGCAAAGAGACACCACAACACGGTGTAGGCACTCCCAACAAAGAAGGTGCTAAACTAACAGAGTGCCTGTTAGCATTTTACACGATCTTATACACACACTCAAATCTATATAAGAAGATATATGTGAATCACAAACTAGATTGCCGAACAAGAAAGCAAAGTTAAGATTGAAACATGCATTATATGAGGATAATCTGGAATAGAAAGCTCATGGTGAGTTGGAGCATTCTAAGGGTAAAATGACCCATATATAAGGGTAAAATGACCCATATATATCAGAAAAAATAGAAAAGGCAGCATATTTAACCATGATTCGCAAAAAGAGGTCAAAGAAAGCAAAAGCAGCACATCCAACCTTTTTCTGGGCTATTGAGCAGTATTCTCATAGAGAAGTTGGAAGACCGGGGAAAAAACTCAAGGGTCAACGAATAAACTTAAAAACATAAGCAAGAGATGCACATCATGCAAAAGGTTTGTTTCAATTTATTCAGCATAACCAAAAAAAATCTACGGAACCCAAAATATAGGTGATGCGGATTTTCCATGCCAAAACATAGGTCCCCCAAAAAATTGCATGACACTCAATTTGATCAATCAAAGTGAATGGTCTTTTATTATCTATAAATGGATGAATGCATATAAACTACAAAACTTTTCTTGTCAGTAAGAGCATTACATATGTTTCAATAAACTGCAAAAGCTGATCTTTTAATGCATGTTTAGACATGAATGTTCAACCACACAGAATATAGCTTCTCAAAATAAATGAACCATCGATTACCCGAGCTTTGTTAAATGTATCACACAAGAAAACACACGCACACGTGCGCGCGCGTATCAGCTTCGTTAAATGTATCACACAAGAAAACACGCACGTGCGCTCGCGCAAACTGCAAAACCTCTTATCTTGGAGCATGAATATCCTTCTCCTAAGCCCAAACCCCTAATGCCAAACCCAAACGCACACAAAGGTATAATAAACACAAAGCACCAGCTTGTTAAAACTATCCTTATAAAGTCATGAAAAATTGACATCAAAGAAGAAATGATATAATAATCTACATTTTTGGTATAAAAACACTAAGTAGCATGAATTAACTGCTGCAATAGTTATAAAGCTTGTCATAAAGTTAAATGAAGAGTATCAATAGTGGCACGAATAAGCTCAATACCTTCTCTTCTTCTCTCTTGCGTTCCTTCTCTTTCGCCTTTTCTTGCAAGTGTGCAACATAATCCTCAAATATTTGTTTCCCAGAGCACTCCTCACCAATGGACCTAAAAAAATTATAAATTGATTCTAAGCGGTAAACCAACATGCCGGCAGCAAAGGATACAAATTTTGATGCATCAAGTATTAGCTATTAAGATTACCTGTACTCCAGACTGTCTTCAAAATGCACCTTGCTCTCATCCCATCTTGAAGATGCAGTTATTTCCTACAAAAGGGGGCAAAAAAGCAAAAACCACTGCAGTCAAATAGGATATCCAAAGACAGTACATTGAAACACTTCTTTCAACAATAAGGCCACTATTACCTTTAGTGAGTGAAGCAGATCTGTGAAATCATCTGCAAGATGCTGCCTTTTTCTAGCTTCCTTCTCTTCCTTCTCTCTTAGCCTTTCCATTAAGTCATCAAATACAAGCTACAAAAAATTATAGAATCTACATATAAGGTCTTGCAAACAAGACGCAAGGTATACTATGATTTAGGAAGAATTAACATTGTTGCTATTTAGGAACATATATACCATGGGGAGGTTTGAGAGGCTGTACATGCACGCAAGGCATACATGCTGGCCTGCATGATGCAGGATGTAGCTAAAGCAATAGGAGACTAGCAGCTAGCTTAATATAGAGAATAACAATACAACTTTCTTTCTCTGAAGTTTTTCTGCTACACATTTATCAATCCAAGTACCGACCCAAAAAATTTTGATATAAAGCATTTGTGTCATTCTTGTTGTTTTTGTTGTACATAAATCAATGCAAACCCTAAATGAGTGTCTCATACCCCAAGTGCATAGTCCCACATGGGATATATATTGCAAAAAAAAAAAAACTCTGATAAATAATAGTTCCTGAGAACTCGAGAAATCATTGTAGCTGGCATTTTTTTAGGAAGGAATTATAGAAAAACTCTATAGTTAAGCGTGCTCAGGCAGAAGCAATTTCTAGTTGGGTTGTCTTCACTCGAGGTGTTACAGTGCCAACAAGCAGCAGACACATATGTCGTGAGAGACACATGAGACCATCAATGGGGATGTCAAAAGAGGTATATCCCCGAACCACGGAAGATAACTTTTTCTATGAATTTTTCTCAACAATTTTGTTGCATCTCTATTGCAGAGCACATGGAAGCAACCAAGTTGCGTCAAGAAATAGAAACTAAGCTTAAATAAAGAGAATACCAAGGAGCAATCCTCAGTTCTTCAAGACAGGGAAAGAGTCGAACAAAGAGATAACATAAGATTGCTATGAAGAATCATATTAATCTTTGAGGCAAAATAGAGGTGATGAAGATCCAATTCCAATGGAGGATTTGTTCAAACCCACAAAACAAACTTGGAGTTCAGATCAGATTCGTCTTATCCTTAGGAGTTCAGATTTATCTTTTATCTCTTAGTTATCACTAGTTAAAGTTATAAGACGGAATAGGAGTTTAGGTAGATCTTTATCTTTTATCTTTAGAATTTGAAGTCAATTAGAATGTCAAATTTAACCAGGAATTTCCATTTGAGTTCGACTTAGCAGTTTCTGTTTCAGTAAGATATTATCTCTATTTAAGACGAGTTTTAATTGTAGTACTCCATGTTTCGTCTTTATAAATAAAGATATATAGCAGAATTGATTAATGATGATTATTGAGATCAATATTGACTGTTTAGGGATTGGGGCTTTGTTCTCTACTCTAGTTTCTCTTTCCTTTTTCTCTTCCTCAAAAAATTCTTCTCCAAAGCTTCCACTATTAACAAGCCAGTGTAGCACCCAAATTATTTTCCACATGTAAGGGTCTGTTTGGTTGTCGTAACTGGCCGTAATTCGTAAGTCGTAATTGGTAAAGTCTTTTACAGTTGTAAATGAGTTACATGCATGTAAGTTTTATGGTGTTTAGTTGGTAATATAAAATTGTAAGTGAGAAAGTGTATTGTATTTTACGGTGTTAGGTTGTTGTAATGTGTAAGTCGTAAGTGAAAAAGTTTACCACAAAATTAAATATTTGGTGATTTAAAAAGTTTTAATATTGCAAATAGATATTAAAAATGCTAAATATTATAAAAAATTTAATATTAACATAAAAAAATAATACAAATTTGCATGACCACAAAATTAATTGTAACTGGGCTGTAAGTGAGTGGTAATTGGGTTGCAAGTGAGTGGTAGTTGACTTGCGTAAGTCTTTTATGAATTACGGTCCAAACAAACACCGTAATTGTAATTGGGTTGTAGGTCATTTACGAATTACGGACTTTTACGCCTTTTACGGCAAAACAAACAGCCCCTAAGTAGCACTATATCATATGTAAAAATCATAAAGATTCTAGGCCCTATAATTATCCAGTCTTACCAATCAGCATAATAATTCACATGAAAATAACATAATACACCCTTTATCAACTCAATCCCACATGTAAATCCATGTGGAGGTACCCTCAACCCATTTTTGTATCCAACAATAAATGAATCTCTTCATGTATCATAATTGTTAGAGTACTAATAGTATTTGGAGTATTGAAGTCCTAGCAACATTATGAGTCATCATAATTTAAGTTGGATATGATTTTACATGAGTCTATATAAAAGTATTCATGACTTTATGTAATTGCATTTTGTAAGTCTTCTCAATATCAATAAAGATGTACTCTTTTGTAGTTTAACATGGTATCAGAGCCTTAGGATTTTTTATCTAAATCCCGTGCGCCACCTGACACACCCTCGTCATCTTTCTTCTTTTTTCTTTCGTCTTTAATCTTTCTTTCTTTCTCTTTTTCTTTCTTTCTTCCTTCCTTGATCCCCTCTTGCCACAAAAAGGAGGGGGGAAACACGAGTTACCGTGGGCATTCTTCATCGCCCAATGTTTTAAATTTGCATCCAGATTTGCTTCTGTAAAACTTAGTTACCTAAATTAGGAGTCTTTACGTTATTAAGAGTTTCTAAGTTATTAGGAGTCCTACTCATATTATGAGATATAATTGTCATTGCCTATAAAAGATAAGTATTGAGAGAGGAATTATGGACTCTCTCAAACCTTTTCCTTTAAAATTTCTAAAACTCTGATGTGATATCAGAGCAAGAGTTCATGATCCGAAAAAAACTAATTGTTCATCATGAACATTAAGCGCGCCCCAGACGTCTCTATGATCCAAAACCCTAGTCGTCGTCAAGTGTCGCCTCCTCTACTGCTTTCCGCCACCAATCGTTGCCCTGTTCTACAACCTATTCTACCTCTGTTCTCTCCCAACGGCCTTGTTACCTTCCTCGTTTTCCTCTGATAGGTCTTATCGAGGCCTTGTTATGCACTCTAAAGTTCTGTCGTGATTGTTAGGCTTTGTTGTGCATCTGATGTACTAATCTGATCCTCTGTTACTGTTCTATCTGAATGTCTACAACGTGAATTGTTGATGTTCTATCTTTTCTATTTGACTACCTTTCTGCTGTAAGGTCATCTTATTCTTCATCTACTACTGCTCCAAGTTTCTTCATAGGTGTTATTGCTGCAAAAAAAATGTCATTTTCTTTTGAGTTTTGAGGATCTCCCAAAACCTCATCTCCTACCTACTGAGTTTGAATACCTTCCAAAACCTCATCTCTGATCTACTGAGTTTAAGGATATCCCAAAACCTCCACTTCTCCTGAGTTTGATAATCTCTAAAATTCTAATTCTATTTAAGGAGAAGAATACGACCTTTCGTGTTGTAGTCTTTGTCCAAGTCTTTGATACAACTCCAATTCAGTTCGCATCGATTTGCATCTTCGATATCAACATCATTGATTCAGCGGATTGACATCAACATTAAAAATTGTACTTGTTTTTTTTAGAAATAAATGTTTAGGAGATGTTTTACTAGTCTTTGTAACAAACTGGGTATGATTGATATTTATACTCTAGCTTGAGAGGGAGTGTTAAACTTACTTAAATTAGGAGTTTTTATCTTATTATGAGTTTCTCAGTTATTAGAAATTCTACTCATTATGAGATGCATTTGTAATTGCCTATAAATAAGAAGTATTGAGGGAGGAATTATGGACTCCCTAAAACTTTTTCCTCTAAAATTTGATAACTTCTATATAAAGACTGAAATTCTTTTGGTCATATATCATTGTATTGAAGTCTAGTATTGGTGATTTTAAGAAACGATTCTTATTGGGCATCTTGCACGCATTGATGAGTTTTATTTGATCTAATTCTACTTGAATTTGACAGTTCTTCTATTGAGTTTGAGGATTTATCAAAATCATCTTTTTCTACTGTGTTTATGACTCTCTTAAAGCCTCCTCTCCAATTGAGTTTCAGGATCTCAAAACCTCTCCTTTTGAGTTTGAGGATCTTTCAAAACCTCCTCTTCTAAAATTCTAACCTTATCCAAAGAAGATAACTAAATGACTTTTCATGCAGTTTTTGCACATGCAGGGTTCAGTTTTTTGCTTTGGCTCAGATCTAGTTTGGTTTGATTTGCAACTTTCATATCGCTAGCAATTCCACAGTTTGGCATTAGTGTCAGCAATTAAGAATCTATTATTAGCACTTTAGTTATGTCAATATTCGTTTTTCAATTTTTTGTAAACAAATCTCATGTCATACCATCGTGAGTTTGGGAGGATTTGATCTTGGATGAGTCTATAAAAGAGAGAATTTTCATGTTTTTATGTAATTGTATTTTGTAATTATTCTCAATATTAATAAAGATATAGTCCTTCATAGTTTAACAATAACCACTTCTAATGTTCAACAATATCTCACAATACCTTTATCACGTGTCTCATATACCTTCCTTTTTAAAAGCCCGCAATTTAGTTCGCTTATTACTCTCATATACCTAAAATTTTCCTTTTATTGTTTTAGAAATAAAAATAACCTCCGTTTGACCTTCTAGACCCCAAACTGGTCTCAAACAGTGAAATCATGTTTCTCTCCTGCTATTTAATTAGCCTTCCAATAACCTCATAGTGAGACTCATAAATTTAAATTCCACGAGAGAGTGACAATCTGATAAATTTCATACAACATTTTTTCCCCTTGTAAAAGGGACTAGATAATACATAGAGATAAGAGAAGAATAAGGAATGCTACAAATAAAGCTAGCTAGTATTTGTTAATTTTCACAAAGTGAAGAAAATATCACACTTACCTTCAGTATTCTAGAACATTATGCAAAATTGGAAATACAATATCTATCAAAAAGCAGAGAAGGCTACATCTTGGGAAAAATCATACACTTAAATGCACCACAAAGAATATGTGAGGGAATAAAAAAATAAGTTATATATGCAAAAGCATTACCTTTAAGTTTATCTCCGAAATTCCTTTCATATTATCATTGTCGAAAACAGCATCTTTGAAGCTTTCAAAAGTCCATGTTGATGTCAGAGAAATCTGAAATTTTTGACATCAGCACTAAATACCTACATTAGTTAGGAATAAAATCTAAAAGTTGTATGGGATCACCTTTCCGCTCTTCATTGCCTCCTTTATGTGAGCCTTGTCATCATGGTACTGTGAACAATAGATAGTCAGGAGTGGGATAACATCAGCTTTTATTTGCATGCTATCCATGTAAATAATTGCGACAGATCAGCAATATGAAAGATCAGATAAAAGTTCTGCTGTAACAAATTAAAACAACAGTTCAAAGAAATTTGACATACTGACAGTAATCCATGATGGAACAACACGGGTACTCTGATACAATATGGACATGCTATATGGCAGTTCTGAAAACGATTAGGATACAATACAATGCAGGCACGTTTACTGGACATTATAGTTACACCAAAGTAGTTAAATATAACACTAATGTGAATTTGTTAAATAAATTTCAAAGTTAGAAATTAATACTACCAAAATAATCCTTATCTTCTAAAAAGAAATTGGGCTGGTCCATAGATGGTGCTTCAGACCAAATCAAATCATGAACCTCATAATTCACGCATTAGATTTTTTAACCTTTTACATTCTATTATCGAGTATGTCTGGGATAAATACAATTTGAATTAGGATGTATCAAAGCACAGAGAGCCAGTGCTGTGACAACTTCACGAGGAGTATTCTGCATGAAACCACACTATCGAATTATCTTATATGAACCCAACACAGGTGTGTCTCAACTTCCGAAGTATTAACGCTTCATGGACAATAATGTACATATGACTACAATTTGAGGAGGGATATCCTACATTCCTGTCAGACATCACATCACTCTGAATCAGGCACCAGGCAAACACAAGATTTGTTATACATTGACATTGTCTTTTATCTTGTTCACAAAACAAATTCCATGCTAGCCATATTCAAATGCAATGATATAAATCGCGGCACAGTCGGCACTGCTTTCAGGGAATAATGATCCAAGGACTAGCGTTTATCCAGAAGTTCTAGTTAGAGGCAACAAATGTACCTATCTCTGAGGTTTAATAACCCTTCACAGAAAAGATACAATAAAATATTTCAGTTTACCTATATCTGAGGTTTAATAACCTTTACAGAAAAGATAGATACAATAAAACAGTTCAGTTTACAGCACTACATGAAAGTGGCACCTATATGATAAATCATTTTCATTAAATGATATATTTTATCCGCTAGGATGGCCTTCAAACCACTTTCCCTAAGCAAGCATCTGCGCGGCTCTAAGCACCACCCAAGACGCCCAGCCCCACCTAGCACTTTATAAAACATTGAGTAGGATATTAGACATGTCATGCAATTTGAGGAATGCTTCATAAAGGAAATAATGATTCAAGGACTAGTGTTTATCTAGAGGTTCTAGTCATAGGGCAAATAAAATGGTTCAGTTTACAACAATATATGAAACTTGCACCTATAAAACTATCCACTAGTGCGGCCTTCAAGCCACTTTGTCTAAGCAAGCATCTAGGCGACTCTAAGTACCACCCACGGCACCCTGCCCAACCTAGCGCTTTATAAAGCACTGAGGAGGATATTAGACATGTCATGCAATTTGAGGAAAGCTTCATGAAGGGAATAATGATTCAAGAACTAGTGTTTATCCAGGGGTTCTAGTTAGAGGGCAAATAAATGGTTCAGTTTACAGCGTTATGAAAGTTGCATCTATAATCATTTTTATTAAATGGTATAGGATCAGCTAGTTGCATTAATCCTTTCGAATACCCAAAATCTATCCACACAACTCCCCACAATGTAGTGCTTGTCTGTAGTCTCTGTATACAGATCACTCTTCCTTTCCCCTTATTTTAAATGTCAACTGACATTAAATAAAAAAAGCTCATCTTCTCATCCATCCAGAAGGAATAATAATGATGATAAAGACAGATTTTTTTTTTTTTTGAAGGGAACTACAACCATTTACTAGAAATCGGTGAATACACTGTATAGTCTAGGTTTCACCATGAAGTGTTGGTATAGTCTAGGTTACTCCATAAATGGTTCAGTTTACAGCGTTATGAAAGTTGCACCTATAATCATTTTTATTAAATGGTATAGGATCAGCTAGTTGCATTAATCCTCTCAAGTACCCAAAATCTATCCAGAACTCCCCACAATGTAGTGCTTGTCTGCATACAGATCACGCTATCTTCCTTTCCCTCATTTTAAATGTCAACTGACATTAAACCAAAAAAGTCATCTTCTCATCCATCCAGAAGGAATAATAATGATGGTAAAGAATTTTTTTTTTTTGAAGGAAAACTACAACCATTTACTAGAAATCGGCAAATACATGGTATAGTCTAGGTTACATGGTATAGTCTAGGTTGCACAGATATGGACAAGAAATAACCTAGGTTAAAATATGAAATGATCCGTGTTGAATGGGTAATTGGACATAGACATGGTGGAACAATACAGTATGATATGAACATTGTGATACAACAATCTTGAAAAGCTAGGATAAAAAAATGTAGGATATGACAATTAATAAATAAATAAGAACTGAGAGTGAGACACCCATATACATATGTACACGCACATAAGAATTATCTTATTAAATTTTCATTTAAAATATGAGAATAACATGTAAAATATTAAAAAAAGATCAAGTAACAATAAAGGGTAAATTGCAGAAAACCCCTATATATCAAGGTACGGCAGTAAATCCTCTAGTTCTATTGAAATCAATGGAAAATTCAATTCGGCAGAAAACAATCATGTACTATCCTCAAATAGTAGTGGTTTCTGCCAAACCTAAGATGGTGTAAGGAGATTCAGCCAATTCTCAGATAGTACAGGCACACCAAATCCAACAGAAGAAAACGAATTTGTTTGTTGCAAAGTCGCGCTTTCTACAATTTAACCAACAATAAATAACTAGACTATAACAAGAATATATTAAAGCAATGTCCGACACGAGAAAGAAGAAGTGTGACTGGGGAGAGTCCAACACATAGCTTCAGATAGAAAGAATTCATTATGTTACCAAATAACAAAGCAAAGCACCAAAAACTACAAACTTCATAGAAATCAACACAAAGTGTTGATTCAAATATTCCCTGGAAAAAAAAGGAGTTGATTCTAGCATAGAATAGGAGTCTTTCAGCATCCAAAGCTCCTCAACTTCCACACCAAGGAAAGAACAGGGAACCGGTTATACCATTAAAACCCACTGTGGTATAAAAAAAATCGAGAAGCTAAAACGGGGGAATTCTTCTCAAATACAAGCTTTTGCCTCCCTCCAATCCAATAGTATTCCAAACAAAGTAAAATGAAATATGAAGCATAGGAAGTAGGCAATATATCAGATAAACTACCTGCTTTTCAAGCTCCTCTGAAACATCTTCAAAGAGGTCTTTTGGTGTTGAACCTGACGTATTTGATGCTACTGCCAGGTAGGACGGTGAATCCTTGACCTTCAAGATAAGAAAAAATAAATAAATGTAAAGGTGGAACTGTCATCTCATTTGTTATACGACCCAAAATTTTCCTCGACAATACCTTCACACAATAATCACGCCAATGAGTTTTAGCTGTAAGCAAACCAGCATCAACGTCTTCTTCCATTAACTTGCGGAATGCATCACGATTTTTGCGTTCCGACCGTCTTAATTGTTCCTATAAAATTGATTAAGAACACTAATGAGCATTTTCCAAATAACCCCACAAGTTATAAACTATAATGCAATAAGGCTCAATGCACCTTTTGAATTCTTTTCTGCTGCTCCTCTTCCTTCTCCAGAACATGAATATACTCCTAATATATGTAAGAAGTTAAGAAAAATACCTCCAAACAAACAAACAAACAAATAAATAAAACAAAGATATGGGAAAATCACCTCAAAGATCTCCAAACGGTCAATTTTCTCAAGTCGAAAACATCTCTCGTCATCCTCCAAGCGATCCTGAACTTTCCTCCATTGGCTATTTACCTGTTATATAAAATAAAAGAATAAGTACTTGTCTACTAAAATAAAGCGACACAACTTGATGATACAAAATGAAATAACCGGTTTTACACCACCTTGATAAAGTCACATGATTCAAGAAAAGCTCTATATTCAGCAATATTTCGCTTGTGCTCCTCTGCTGCCTTTGCTCTTTCCTTCAAAAATTGTCAGCAATATATTCAAATGAAATTTAGCATCCAAAATATCATATATGCTACAGTTACAATGTGAACAAAAAAGACGGAACATCAGACTAATAGCTCAAAACTTGAAACCAATAACTTTTAGAGATGCTTGAATTGCGTAAAAAGCAGGATGTAATACATGAACACAGGTCATAGGAGACTATTACAACATTCAAGACAATTGCTGAAAGTGGCCAAGTCCTAAAGAGTAAAAACACATATCTACAAAATAACAAATTTATAATCCTGCTGAAGAGTATGTTCAATTTCAGCCCTACAATTAATCATTGACAGAAGATAATCATGCAGAGTAGAACTTTAAATTTTGCCAGGTACAAGATGAGACACAAATAAGTATGCCATGAAAATAGATGTCCTCTTGTTCCATGCAGGCAGATAATTTTGCCTAAAATTTCTGATTTCAGAAAGACATGCATAGTATAAGAAACACGGAAATATATTTGGTATTACAACAAGGTTGACTGTATTGGTTAGAAGGACAAGAAGTGAACAATGTTATGGGCTGAAAATATATGCTATTGCTGTTTAGAAACCAAGAGATACAGAACAATATGGGATCCCAAATGTTCCAACTTCCAACTTAAAGAAGGATATGCAGCAAAGTGGAAAATCAAATAAATCACTAGGAATAGAAAATCATAAAAAACCAAGTATGATTCCCAAGGTATAAAGTTAACCAGAAATTGTGTAGTTGCAAACCTCACACGGAGCATGTTGGTCTTCTAAGAAAGAAGAGGGGAAAGCACTAGACATAAAGCTAAATCGAAAGGTACAAGGCAATGAAGAACATAAAAGCACAGTATTTTAAGAGGTTAAAGAAAAGAGCATTCAGCAAATTTTGTTTGCTCGATTGTCCACCTAAGTACTTCCTGAAAGGCCAACAATACTATGTGGCCATGTGATATACAGGACAAAAATCCCACTTGTTATATGACACTGACAACCATTACAGATTGGAAGGATGTAAGTCTCACACAGCAAAATAGTGCACACACTAAGATTTAAATCTAGTTTTCAATCTCGGTTTTCATCTTTCTTTAAGAATTTTGTTTTGTAAGCTTAGGACTTTTGATCAGAGCTCAAATTTCCTTTTCTAAAAATAGAAAAGGTTATTAAAAAACCATGTACCCCCCCTCTCCCAGCTTCATTTAGTTTTGGTTTCAGAAGCTTCACACTTTTGGAAGTTCCGGATCAGAGTTTGGATTCAGTTTTCTAAAACGGGAACGAAAAAAAAAATTTAAACAATGCACCCTCCAGTGTTGCCCTAATAAAAGATTAGCAGGTTCAGAGAATCACAAGCTAGAGGGCAAACTGTTTGCTGTCATCATCATCATAAATTGCTTTGCGTTACAGAATTGCAAATTAGAAGGAAAAATTTTCAGCAATGCCCATTTACCTTCTTAAAAAGTAAGATATGATCACATCTATATCAACATTATAATAAGGAGATCTAATAGATTTATAAAACCGAGTCAAACCTTCTTTTCGAGCTCCACTAGATAGGTCTCGAAAAGATCCTTACGATCTGCAGGCCGCTCAACAGCAGTGTATCGTTCGTCATCTTCAAACATAGTCACCGCTTTGCTGAACAGTTGGAATTGCACAGCTAGGTATTTAA
Organism: Agave tequilana; assembly: GCA_038442645.1. NCBI lineage: Eukaryota > Viridiplantae > Streptophyta > Magnoliopsida > Asparagales > Asparagaceae > Agave > Agave tequilana. The sequence continues at coordinate 69,388 of JAVJIF010010651.1, forward strand.
TAGATATTTAAACTTATAAAGATAGACCAAAAAACTAATAAAAAAGTTAACTTTAGTTTCATAAGGCAAACTGTTAAGACAATATAAATTACTGAAGTAGAGTATTGCATAGATAGAAAATGCCAGAAATTAGATCAGACCTCCATCGGGTGGATGATGTGAGTTCTTCACATTCCTAAAGAAACATAAATATAAATAGGAGTTAAAATACAGAAAGTGGTGGAAGTAAAGAGCCACCCTGAAGCTGAAAACAAAATACCTCTAACATTTTGGTGAACTCTTCCCGTGCTTTTTTCTGTCTGATACGCCTCTCTTCAGCATCTTGTTTTTTCCTTTGGCCCAAGTACTGAAATACAATCAACATGTAAATAACGAGAACGATCAAAAGTCAATAACTAGAAATGTTGACACAGAGTACTGGGAGGGTTAAACATTATTAAGAGTCAAAACTATTGCAACTAATTCAAAGGTAAAGTTTAAAGGTTGACGGTCATGAACTCACACCTCATTGAATGCTTGTTTTTTCTCTCCAAGTGTCTTTAAAGCACCATATCTCTTGTCAGTTATAATAACTCTCATAGCCTGAAAGATTTCAATGTCATGTTCAAGAAAAAGTGTCCATAGCGGTAATATAAAGAAGTGCAAAATTAACCTACATGCTCCCATGTCCAATCAGATTCAACATTTGCGGATTCAAGCAGTGATTTGAAGGCATTTTTAGCTTCCTGCAAGTTTATCAATAATAAACTATGACCTTCCGTGTAATAAAAAAGGGAAACTAAATGAGGTATAATCTTAAATTATTACCTGCTTGGTAGCAAACACCAGAGGTTCTTCATCAACAACTTTTTCTTCCAAGGGAGTAACGTTGATCTTTCCAGCTGCAGGCATACCCCTTTTGGCTTCCTGCAACATACCACATCCAAAGAAAAATTCATAATTTACCAAAGAAATCAATTACATTGATCAGATCGACAAATAATATTCCAGAAGGAGCCTCCTTAAACTGAACAAAAGTATAGGACAAGAGAAGGATGTAATGTAATACATCAATGCTAGAAAACATTAAGAAACTTCAATTTCTCAGTACCTGTGCTCCAGGGATTTTAGGGTTGTAAATGGGCCCGGGACAGCCCGAGGCACGCTGGGCCGGCACAAAATGTTATGGTAGCTGGGTGTCTAAAAATAGTACAGTGGACTGTTAAATTACGGCCCATATTCTTTTCAGGCCGGCACATCACAGCCCATAGCACCACCCATACAAGGCACGAAAGGAGGCCCAATTTGAGGGTGGTTTAAATATTACTTTAGTTAAACTTAAATTCTAATAAGTAATAAAAAAACTATCAAATACATATTATACACTTTAGTGTCTTAAGCCAATAACTCTTAACCTAAGTATTGTTGGTTGGGGCGCACAATGAGTTAACCGCTTTAGCCTATTCCAAAGAGTAAAGAGTCTAAAGCCTGAATGGTTTAAGATTGGATTTAAACCGTTCAGTGAATGGAAACAAAATAACCATTATAGATAAATAAGTAGGAGGTTAATTGTTGTACTATTAGTGCTAGTGCTATATGTTCAGATTTATGTTTCTTATTCTCTTTTTAACTTGTCAGCGTTGTGTTATTAACTCCAATTTAGTTTTATGTTACTTTAAGTAAATTATACTACTGTAGATAAACGAGTAGGAGGCTCAAAGTAGACACAAAGTTGGATGCATGCCCTTTTGACTAATCCATAAAATTGATCAAAGAGACAAAATCACAGTGTCTTGCTCCTAGTTCAGGTTAGCCCTCATGATATCATATGGGAATGGCTGGACCACATTCATGTCAGCATCCATGCTTCACGGAAGTTACCTGAAGTCAACTCAGGTGTCTTCTATGAAAATAAGAACCCACGCAAAAGAAATTTATTAAGGCGTCATTGAAAGAGAAACTGCCGAGCTAACCGATAACCACATCTTGTGTCGAGATCCCAAGGGTTGTCAGGTACTGCCTAGAGATGACCACCTTATGGAGTATTTCAAAGTACAAGCCCTTCAACCAATTTTATGATGATGAATAAGGAAAGATTATCGTTTAGTCAATTATCCGATATTGTGTTTATTCCTACTGAATCTAGTGAACATGACAAATAACATAAGGTGGAGAATCGTGGTCAGATGATCACTAGCGATACTGGCTCACTATAGAGATATGCAAGCTGTCCTGCAAAGGAGATGGAGTTAGCATTATCCTATGCATGGCCAAAGAACGAAATAAAAGCTTTGTGGATGGTTCCTATGCATAAGGAGCATTTATTAGCCATAATTGACGTCAACAAGGCTGCTAACCTGAAGAAAGGTGCTTCTGATCTCGTTTTCAAAGTTTTCTATAATTAGGAAAATATCTCCTATAATTAAGGCAGCAGATAAGATTAGTCTGACTTAATATGCATCCCGCCAACGGTATCCGAATCAAAACCAGAGTAAAACAGTTAGGCATGGATCCTATTGCACATATGACACATGAGCTGAAATTTGTGATCGTCATTGAGATGACATTGTCCATACATTACTGACAAAATTCAAAACTAAAATCGGAAACCATATAAATGAGTCCGTGAACATACTACTGACGTAAGTAAACAAGAAAGCCGTGAACCCATAGTCTTTCAAGAATGCACACTTAACATGCAAAAACGGAATATAACCACAAACCAAAAGGCCAAGATAAGTTATGCCAAAATTTCAAACAAACATATAACAAGAACATATGATTTTAGCTGGATGGCCAGTAAACTTTAACGTGGACTGACCTCCAAATCCTGAGCAGAAGCTCCATCATGTGGAGTTGCAACATTTGGCAGAGATGAATTTTCATCACTGTTTCTGGAATTATAAACAAAAAGATAGCTGCTTTATAACTGAGTAAAGGAACAAAAAATATAGCCATGTAAGTCATTGGTAAGATACAAAGTCCATACTTTGCCGCAGTTGTTGTAGCATCCATTGCAACAGACAGTACCCCCATGTTTGCAGAACCAGGGATTGGTGTGGAAGGAGTGCTAAGGTTTGACATTGACACACCAATGGCATCTGATGTTCCAGTGGAAGCAGCAGAAGCCGTAACAGCACCATGGAAGGAGACCCTGACACTGCCATATTTTGAGAAAGAAGAGAGTTAACGCCTGACACAGGAACTGGACTAGATGCTAGCATTGACACCGCTGTAGGAGTCATAACGTTTGGTGTGGCCAAAGAAGTAGGCGTATCAACAGAAACGTTTGAAGGAGTTGTGACAACAGCCGCTGCTACAGTTTCTGGTACTGTTGGCTGAGCTGCCACCTTCTCTGCTTGTTCACGTGCTAGCTGAGAAGTACATTGAAATTGGAAAGTAATGGGGGGAAATTGAAAAGGAAAAGGAAAAGTAAGCATTCAGTTAAAAGTTTTAGAAATAAAAGGAACAATAGCAAAATAAAGAAATAAAAACCTTAAGTTCATCAGGAATCGTCCATTTGGATTGCTTTGTGATCTTATTATAGTAATATCTGCAAAATATTTCCAAAACAAAGAACTCACTTATCTATCAAGTTGAAACAGTATCTGTTTGTGTACCATATCATGGATCAACTATAGAAAGAAGAAGAAAATTAAATAAATAAATAACACAAAAGCACTCACTTCCGCCCCTCTGCAGTTGTGAACTCCTTCCATTCAGTTGATGCATCAGCCCTCTATGACAGAATAAAAAGTTGAATAAGCCGGAAACATAAGCATTAAATACATTCAAGATAGCTGAATCAGAAAGTAATAATAATACAGAATATGCACAAGAGATAGTGCAGGCAACTCAACAGAAGGGCCCAAACATAACATAAATATGTATCCAAAATGAGCAGTATTCCATAATGATAAATTTAGTGAATTGTATTCAAAGAGTACATAGGAAAATGATTGTGTAATATATTCTGTATAAGTAATTATAGAATTGTTTGTGTCATAAATTAGTCCCATATTCCAGGTTAAAGTGTCGTCAAGGACTTGAAATGTTAAACAAGTCACGGATAGAGAAAATGCACTCCAACACTCATTGTGCAATTAATAAGAAATAATGCAATTAACAGACAGATGAAGACCCATTTAACTTCTAGAAATCTGAGATTAAACTAGAAGTTTTATCTACCATAAAGTTCTCTTCCTAGAGAAACCATCATGCTGCAAAGGCGAGTTCAGTACGTCATACATGACCCAGTCCTCGGAAGTCCATCTCAAAAGTAAATCCTAGTAAGTCGCAGGTGAAATTACAATTTTTCCTATAAATAGGATATGCAGAGATAAGTCTTAAGCCATGAACTACCTACCTCAAAATTATGTGCTTATTGTTAAATGAACAGTAAATATGTTCCTAAATAAATGAAAGTTTTGCAATGCAAATGTGGTCACATATGAATGCCTGAAAAAACCAATAAGATTCACCAATCAGATAATTTAGATTCAACAAATAAAATAAAGTGATAAGATGGAAAACAAACAAGAAATATGGCATTGACAATACTCAATATTTCTGAAATGCTACAAAAAGTTATGTCAGAAATTTGATGGAACAAACATAAACTTCTGGCAACTGACCTTAAAGAACATGGAATTTGCGTCTGTTTAACGAATTAGATGAGAGAGATTAAAGATATAATACTGACAATAGTAGAGTGCAGTGGCACTATATCTCCACATACGTGATACACGGAAAATTGCAAACAATAGTAGAAAATATATCATAGATCGCTAGTGTTTAAACATAACAATAGGCGCAGAATAGGCCGTAAAGTATATTATAAATCATTCCCCAGCAATAAGTTGATTCTTATATGAAGCAAGAAGAAATCAATGACAGAAGAAGAAAAAATTGTTTGCACCAGGACTCCATAATAAGGACAAATGTCAGAAAGAGCTCCAACGATGGAAGAGATTTGAAACAGTAATAGATGATGAATTTAATCATTATGGTATGTCTAGAGGAACAAGCATGCATCCAAAAATATATCACATCATACCTCTTGAGTGAGTATAGATATCATGTACCTGGGACCAACCTTAGAAAACTATTCAAGTCAAATATATCAATATCAATCATATGTAATCATGCCTGAACCATATACCACAATTAAATGATGACAGAAATTGAACGTTACCATATAATGAAAAGAAATGGAAAGTCTGGCTAGAAGTAGATTATAAAACAGTAATGGAATAAACAAAACATAGTCATAAAAATAAGCAAGTGCAGAAGTCTCAGTGTGTGGGAGACAATTCAAGTAGATTAACACCATTGTGCTTTTCAGTAGGTTATATACAAATTGAACAATATAATATGATGTCATGTTTAAAAATTAGAATCTCATAAAAGATGATGTATGTCGAGTTGCACGTATTTCCAACAGAATAAAAGAAACATAATGCACATCTGATCATCTAAGAATACAGTTAATGTCACATGACTGGATGCTGAATTTGGAACCACTTATAGAGGGAACAACTTCAATCATCAATCACAACGTTCATATATACAAAAAAAAATAAAGTTTGGTTAAAAATCTAGCCATATTAGTATATAACGAGGCATGAAAGTGAAACAAACCATCGGTTGCAATAGGTTCTCAGAGCCATGGTCGCGTGATGGAGGCAGGATTTCGTTTAGAGAAGGAAAGGAAGGGTGGCAATAATCGAAACATAGTTTATAAGAGTGATCTATATTTCCAAGAACGCAGATGATGAGAACTTTTGAGGAATCGGATTGCACATTTTATTTTCAGACAATTAATTGTAAGGTGATAAAAAAAGGGGAGTTTTCCATCCAACTATAATATAATTCAATTATTTGATTACAAGTGATGAAACTTCAACAGAAAAAATATTAACATGTGAAACTAGAAGAGAAACTAAAGATTTCAGCTAACAAGTCGTTTTTGTTCAAAATGATAAAATGAAAAGTGTGTACGAAAAAGCACAAACATAAACAGAGATAGCCTTCTGGGATCCTTTATACTTTCTTAACACCTCGAAGTGAAAATTTACTGGAGACTTCGGTCACTTTATAGCACATTACCATTCAAACTCTTGAATCTTGATAAAGCTATCCCCTTGATTTTACCTTTTATTACATAGATCGAAAATATAGTATTTCTATACATATCTGCTATTTTACAATAAAAGGCAGTGACAGTATCACTTCTGTATTCTTATCTATCTCCTAAGTAATCAGGAATGGGAATCAAACTAATAGCCATTTTTGACAGAGTAATCTGCAACATATACTGATATACAGATATACCATCAGTTCATATTTCAGAAAAGTGCTACTGCTACGACTGTTTCATTGTGGCAATTAGCGAAGCGAAGAGTAGATTAAAAAAAACAAAAGCGGTGCTCTTGCCTTAAAGAGCTACTTTGTTCATAATCAAGAAAAAAAAGTAAAGGTGAAAATAATCAGCCAAATAATTAATGAGATTAAAGGTGTGATGCATGGAGATTTTCTGATGGAAAAAGTCTATACAAGAAAGTTCATCCGACATGTAGGGACACGACTTAGAAAGAAGTTTGGGGTCCAATACATATTCCACGAAATAGTAAGAACTACAATTCCATGAAATCAGGCCTCTATATTACAACTAACCAAATAGCCTGAATCAGAATATACACATATTGATTCTCAAGCAGGGTTCAAAGTCTCGGCCGAGTCATATCCGGAACAGCCATCCGCGAGACGAGATCGAGACGTGAAACGCCATTTGACCGAGTTTGGAAGGGATCGGCCATGAATCAGCCCAACTAGGCCGAGTCAGAGCCGATTCAGACTGATCCCTTTTTCATCGTCTTTAAAGGTGGGAAACACATACCCAAAATCCAGATGCTCGGACTTCTCGTCGCCCTCGTCATCGTTCGCCATCGTCGCCACCGTGCGAATCTGGATCTGATCAATGCTCGCCCTCGTCGTCGTCGTTCGCCCTTGCCCAATCTGAATTTGGATCGCCTCGTCGTCGTCGTTGTTCGCCCTCGCCCGCCTCGCTGTCTGTCGCTCGTCTCTCTCGCTCCGAGAGAGAGAGAGAGAGAGAGTCTCTCTATATTTGTGTCTCACTCTCTCTCCTCTCTCTTATACTTTAATTTTAATTTATTATATTTTAATTTTAATTTTAATTTAATAATATAAGTGATGTTCTCAAAAAAATAAAAGTAATTTGTCTCACCCTCATTCCCCCTCCGTCTCTCTCACTTAACATTATGCAGGTATTTATGCATGTATTTGGTGAAATCGACTATATTATGCATATATTTTGGTATGTTTCTACCGACAACGCATGTATTTATGCATTCTCTTTATATTTAGTGTGCTAGGTGATATATTTTGGACATGTGATATATAAATATTGATGTCTATATTTTTTAAGATTTTTTCGTGATTTTTTCAGATTTTTTTTAGCTTTCTATGTAGCATTTTGCGCGTATCGTCCGCTCCGCGACATCGTGATTGATGTGTCTTAGTGCCCACCGAGTCGGCGGCTGAGATCGCGACTTTGAACCATGTTCTCAAGTCCACAAATTTAACAAACAATTTTCAAGTCAAGAATCAAATGGACCCATATAGCTGCATTAAAGAAATCCATCAAATATTGCAATTCATGGCAAATGAACCCAAACTCTCTATCCTTGTGTAATATGTCATTTAGGCATAACAAGCAGATCTTCTAAGAATATGATATCAACATATGTGGCCTATAATATGGTCATACACATTTGTATCTCAGTGTCAGATGTGACCCAGCAGTTTTATCTAACACTGATGTCAACTCAGAATCAAGAAGAAAGTGTCATTTGAAAATTGAAGCAACAATGTTGATCATTATATTCTGACTTTATTATATCCCATCAATCTAATTAGCAATGTGCTTGTTCAATGTACAACTCTTTATCTCATATAACCTGACAGGTTGTTTTATACTGCTCATTAGAATGGCTAGGAAAGACACATGCAAGAATAGACACACACACACACACACATATAGACACACGCACATACATATTCCTCTCTATAGAGAGAGAGAGAGAGAGAGGAATATGTGTGTGTATAGACTTGGCTACTTCCGAAAGAATTTGAGCATGAATCATTCCCATTAAAATTCAATACTATGGCATTCTAATACAAAATCCACTACGTTAAAATTGATTTACATTGTTAAGAGTGTTTAAAAATAAAAATTCAAGTGTTTTGAATACTTTTTGCTTAAATGGACGACCGAAAGTAAAATTACTTATATATATGACTTTAGACATATAATTCTTGATCCGACCATTTTATCATGATCTAAACATTTAAAAACCGTGACACACCAACTTTTGTTAAGTTTTGAATATTCTACCCCGTTAAACTAACCAATTCACTATTTCGGACGTTTATTTTGCGCCAACTTGATGAATAAGCAAAAAGTATTCAAAACACGTGATTTTTTATTTTTAGTTACTTGAAATAATATAGATCAACTTCAACAGAGTGGATCTTGTATTTGAATGCCTAGCATTGACTTTGAGTGGGAAGGATTCATGCTCAAATCCTTCCCAAATGATCCAACTCTCTCTCTCTCTTATATATATATATATTATATATATATATATATATATATATATATATATATATATATATATATGAGAGAGAGAGAGAGCCATGTAGTTATATCTCAATTCTGAGACTTTATGTGACAATACATACATTTGCGTGAACATGCAACACCAGTGTCCATTCTACAGTAGAACAGTGCCCTTGAATGTCTCTCACTTGTCAATATCAATACTATTTGTGTTATATGAAGGCTCGATCTAATACAGAATGGAGAATAGGCCAACTCAATTCACGTATCAATTATCAAAAAGGCAAAAGCTACAACAAAACAAAAACAATTGTCACTATCATATGGACCAGTACTACAAAATGAGATGCAGCAGGTTTTTGTTAATCCTACTTTCTATTGACCAACAGTCACCATTACTGTTAAATGAAGAAAGAAAAAGTCCCTTCATTATGAAATAAAGGTAAATAGCAATAATTGCGTGCCTTGAGAAAAGTGAAACCTCGCCTTCATAATGACCATACAGAACAGTCGTTTTTTTGCTCCAGACGTGCCAAAAGATATCTACAAACGAGGGGAAGAACATGCAAAGAAACAGAGAATACGCATAAAACAATTTTGATCAACTATTATGGTTACAATTGTCAGCATTCATGAAAGTAACTGCCAAGAGTTAATCGTTGGTGCAGTTATGAAGTAAACATGACTGCAAGAGAACATGAAGACAACTTGATTAACATAACTCACCTCAACCGGAGACATCAACTCAACGGGCTTTTCCCACCTAGATTGCCTGGTCTTCTTATTGTAGTAATATCTAGATTAAATAGACAAAACCATAAATGAATGGAAAGAGCTAGAACCAAAGAAATTATCGAGCAAGCAGCTCAATAAACAACATAAAGAGTACACTGATGGAAATATAAGATAATATAAGAAAACCAAGAAGATGAAAATGTCAACCAAGAGATGGAATGAGTATAGCCAGTTAACTAACACATACCTTTTCCCATCTGTAGCAGTATGTTCTTGCCAATCAGAGGACGCCATCATCTCAGCGGTGCCAAGCTGTGCGGCTGGAGTCTGAGTTTTCAGATGGAGAAAAAGATATAAGCAGGAAAAAAACATGAAGAACACAAAATAATATCAAAAGGGTAGGGCGGCATGTATTGGCGAAAGAATAAAATGAAATTGAGAAGATACTCACAGGAACAATGCCAGAAGGTTGTTGTGGAGCAGGCACCAAAGGTGTACCAACAGGTGCATTCTGAGTCTCAGATGTAGACCAGGGTTGCCCCCCGGCGGGTGTAGATGTCTGCATTTGGGGTGCTTGTAGATATTGTGATGGGGCATTGATAATATTTGGTGGGTGGCCATATGAGGTAGCAAACTGCAGCCAATATGATACATGAGAATGACAAAAGCAAGAACATAATCAAAATGGCAATTTATAGCTACATGTAAGATCATACCGTGTACGATGATGAAAGAGGCATTCCAGGTCCATTTAAATTAGGCAAGTTTCCCATTGGTGCATTTTGTTGTGGCTGTAGCGACCCATTTGTGATAGGCCTGTTTGGCTGCATGAATGGCATTGGAATCACTTGTGATGAAGGAATACCTTGAGCTGGTAGCCCTGACCTTGGAGGTATATGCTGTGATGCTTGAGGAAAAAGGGGTGGTGGCATTCCAGCATTTGATCCAGGCATCCCTTGTCCAACAGGAAGGAACTGATGGGAGCCTGGGGGCATGAATGGATGAGCTTGTTGAGGTGGAACCACAGGTCTAAACTGCATGATCCAAATAGCAAAATGTTTTCAGGAATAAGTAAAAGAACTGACTGAAACAGCCTATCTGGAATGACACCAGTAAAGGTTTATTTTCACCTGCATATGCATAGGTGGACCAAAATTTTGAGGTGGACCTGTTGATCCCACTGATGGCCCAAGTGGCTATTCAAATTAAATACAACATATTAGATTCATCTCAAGAAATTAATAGGTTTTCCTTATACCCCAAAGCGATATGGATTCACTCAGAGTGGAAAATCACAGCTGGAACACGTTTACCAAACAGGTAAAAGGTGAAAGAAGTGCACAAGTGACATTGACAAAATAACTAGAGATGAATGTGCTACCTGATGCCCAGAAAATTGTGGATTACCAGCCATTTCCCAAATTACTTAGTAGTGAAAAGAACCAATTGGAAAAGCTGCAAAGACATACAAGCACATAGCAGTGACTTAATTCTGAGTTTAACAAAAGATTATATAACTTCTGCAACACAGAGGAATGCCTAATTTCCATAATATTTGTGCGCAATAAAATATAGTTGACCTTTTTTACTTGTACTAAAATGGACAACAAACAAAAGCTAAATGTATCAAAGTATAATTATTGCCTGTTTTTCAGATGGCAGTATAAAAACTCAAACAAACTCAACTCAGTAATCCTTTTGTTCATAGTGCATAAAATAGTAGTCCAGAAACTATTGATAAAATGCAGAACAATATGTTTGTTTATTTCCCGATATACTGAGACTTTTCTGATGGAGTAGAAGAGTAATTGTTGGGGTTATGGGATTGGGAAGAGAGGGTTTTGCTTCCATCACTACATAAAGGAATAATCATTTGGTCCTAGTTCATAAAAAGGAGAAAGATGTAAACATAAAAGAGAAGGTTGGATGGTATTGATTGGAAATAAAATAGTATACTAACCATCAAAACTACATTTTAAATGCAACCCACTATGTCCTCCAATATTGCAGACTCTTCAGTTAGCGATATACTAACCACTTAAATGAAGTTGCTATCCACGTCGTATAACAGGTTCAATCTTTATTAGAGGTGAACCGCATTTTTTCTTTCCTGATTGACTGGGCATTCTTCAAATGGGTGAGAAAGTAACTGATGGAATTTTCAAAAAATATACGATTTTAACTTTTCACGGGAATTTTCTTTTATTGCCTCTTTAGATCAATTATTACTTGATTCCGACGCTCCAAAAGACAAAGCATTCTTCGGATTTAAAAAGGTTGAATTTTAAAATAAAACATATTTTCAAAAAATATTAGAAAAAAAGGTATTGTCATCCAATTGGGGCTTTCCTAACAGATCAAAAAAGAAATAATCTTCAACAACTAAACTTTAGTTAAGACTTCTAAAAGGCCCCTCTTGAAACTAAAATTTTCAACCTTAACACAAAAAAATATGTCAAAAAATCGAGAAAAAAAGGCAGTGGTTCAGTATTAAATAGCCAACAGTATGAATTAATCAACGAGAAGAAGCAGTAGCAACAGTAGCAACTATTTCTATTGACTGCTAAGAAAAAAGTTTAAAATAGGGGAAACGGAAGATTTACCTTGCCGACGGGAGAAATAACGGTGATCTCGCCGTCGCCGGCGAAGATATCGGTGGATATTGGAGGTGGAGAGAGGACGATGAGAGAGCCGGGGGGAGCGGGTGAAGAAATCGGGGGTTTTGAGAAATAAAAGGAGAAAAAAGAGAAGGAACGAGCCCTAAATTCATGGCTTAATGGGTATGAATCGGGTCGGGTTCAGACGAAGGTGTGGTCAGCGGTCACCAATAAGGATAACATTACAATCGGGTCGGGTTTATTTTATCAAGGAAAGCTCGTTGAAGTTTTGTTTATAAAAACAGAAATTTGTCTTTATCCCTCAAATTTTACATCATTTTCTTTTATAGTCATGAAACAAGAGATCTTTCGTACCGATGATCAAACTCTTGTAGAGAGTTGATGATTAAGTGTGACAAAAATACAAATTGAGAAAGAGATTAGGAAGCGAAAATCGATGACAAAGTGTAAATAGAGTAGTGATTGAGCTCACTCCTCTCCTTACCCGGTCCAAAAAGGGAGACTCTTGCCTATCGAATAGGACAACTCGATTCGTACTCTACAATATCAGTGAAAAAAATGATATAAGTTCACATTCACATCTCACGCGTATCACTAAAGTGATGGGATATGCGGCTAAGAGGCTCAAGCTAAGTTAATGCATTGGGCAAAATTTATTAACATTTGAAATACTTCAACTCAAATAATTGTCAAAAAAAATTTTTTCTCATAACCAGCATCATCATGCATTTGCATGTTCAACTATAACAACAAGGCTGCAACGCCAATACCACCCACCTCCAGCTCCCTCTGCTTGCGCTTTCTCCTCCTCCTCCTCCTCCTCCCTCTTCCTCCCACATCGCCATCTTCCCCTCCCCCTCTCCCCTAAGAACCACACTCTCCATTCCTTTCCAAACACCTTCACTGTATTACCCCCCACAATCATTTTCTTTTAAACATGTTATTATACCAAGGGTAAATTTGTGATAAACAATGCTATGAGGAATGTTGTATCAAATCCCTCCGAATTATAAAAACTTACACATTGACCTTATGAACACTAACATCGTTAACTTTTTCGTCCAAATCAATTACATGCAGAGCATATGTCCCACTTAATCCCCATAATTACTTCAGTAACTCTTTTTTAATTAGATATTATTAATCTTAATATCTTCTTTCTAACAAAACTCTAGATAATAAAGAGGAGGAGGAGAGAAGAACAGGGTTGTGATGATGATGAAGAAGAGGATAAGGAAAAAGGAGAACAAGACTAGGGTTCACATTAAAGAGGGATTTCGAGTTAGGTGGTGGTGCGGAGGTGAAGGAGAGAGTGGTGGCTTTCAAGAGAAGGAGGAGGTGATGGTGGTGGCAGGTTTGAGGAGAAGATGGTGGTGAAGGTAGAGAGGCGGTGGTGGTAGAGAAAAGAGGTGGTGATGGAGGAAGAGGATGAGTGATGTTATTTTTAAAAAAATAAATAAATAAATTAAAAAGGCTCACATATTCTGTACGTGTCGTTTCTATCAAAATGTTAACGAGAGTACCGTTCAGGATGATAATGTGCAAGTTTTCATAGTTCATGAAGGTTGATGTAACACCTCTTATATTACATGAGTGTTTTGGGTAATTTAACATTACATCAATTATGATAGCGCTACATTCTCATATAAATAAATCTCATATCTAAAAAAAAAAAAAAAATTAGATTCTTGATAGATGAGAATTTTGTATTCCGCGTACCAAATGTAGAAAAAAACTTTGACAGCTTTTATATGTTGTCATGTTTACATCAAAGGGGTTGTTTCGTTTGATTTTCCAAGTCTCGAGTCATTTCCTCATGCATGTTATACACGCATACATATGACCTTGTTTTAGTTACCAACTGCAGGTTTATTTGAGTGTCCCTAGCCTTTTCTCATACAGTCAGAGACTTATATATCCCAATGTATTCTCTTTAATGTAGATATTATAACTAGTCCCAATCCACTCTGCCATTTCATTTGTGAGAGATTCAACTCAAAACTTGAAGCTTTTCAAAAATATTGGGAAACAATACACCTATTTTAGAGCGAGCTTACTACTTAGATGGTTGCAGTAGTTATCCGCTCCGCACTTGGCTGCTTGGTTCTTATCTTTGCTCAATAACTGGTACATCAAAGGCGCGTCTTCTATGATCCTCTCTTGCTAGAGAAGGGTCTCTCACTGCTCAATGTTCGTTCTGGACATGGACCGAACTGTCTCATGTCACGTGATATTCTGAACCCAGCTCAAGGAGAGTTGAGTCACGATTCCATGGTAGACTCTTCCAAGCACCATTGACAATGGTGTTCTTCAACAGATAAGACACCGGCAATGCTATTTCTTCTTTCTTCCTCTTTTCCTCGCTCTGTGTCAACAAACGCAGTAAGCACCATTGGTGGCAGCATCTCCAAAGGTTGCAAAACATCACTGGCATTATTCATAGGATGCATCAGAACACTATACGAAATGGATGCATTAGCTGGTATCGTTTCATAAGTAAATGCACGAGAATGAAAGCACACATGCATCTCAGATATCAAAGATACTGAAAATTATCCTTCTATTCTCATACTTCAATTCATCTGTATTTTTGGAGACAAACAATATCAAATGAACTGTTTAGTCTTGCTACCAAAACTTAACTTCATCACAGCCAGTCATATGAATTATGATCTTAAAAAGCACACAAACTTCTTTGAATATAAAGAGAGAATGCAAACCGAAATAGACTTCAAGCAAATCTATGCTCATTCATTTCAGATCTGCGGACACACTTGTCTCCTGTGTAGCTCAAAGTCGTCCTACCAGGAGCAATATAATGATACATTAAAACTAAATAAGAGGAGAAGAGGAGATGAGAACAGAAAAGAGATCACATTTACAACCCGCGCAAACAACTGCATAATTTTCCTCCCACCTCACCTCTTTGACTCCAGAGCCTCTTCCACAACAAGTAAAAGAGAGACAGTGTATGGCTCTTGAATGTATCTGCTGGACGTCACGTCCTGTAAATATTAACCATTAGTTACTAAACCCTGGCTTAGTGATAAAGAGGCATAGCCCGGGGGCAATTTTGACCCGACCCGACCCGGTAACTCCGGTCCAGGATTGGCCTAATCAGGTACGGGTCGTAATAGGGTCGACCCGTTCGACCCGATAATTAAACGGATCGGGCAACCCGAACCCGACTGACCTGGTTAGATCCGACCCGACTAGGGCCGGGTCCTCCTCCCCTCAGCGGGCCTTCACCCTCGGCCGCCCCCTTTCGCCACCCCTCGGCTCTCCACCTCGTCAGCCTACCCCTCCTCCTCTTCTACCGCCCCCTAGGCCTCCCTCTCAGCGCCCTTTGCCACTGCCACCTTTACCTCTTCCGTTACCCACCTCGGCGGGCCGCCTCCACCTCCCAGTCTCTCTTTAAAATTAATATGAAAAATTTAATACAAATAGGGGCCTGCGAAGGGTCGAACCGTTGACCTCTTGATATGAAATCATGTACTCTACCACTGAGCTATATACTTGTATTGATATACATTATAAATAAAAATTATTTGAAGGAGAAGAGAGTAATCAGGTCAAACGGGTCAGGTCGAGTCGACCCGTGTAAGTCCGGGTCGGGTCTGGGTATAATAATCGGGTCGGGTCGGAGAAGAGAGTAATCGGGTCAAACGGGTTAAGTCAGGTCGGCTCGTGTAAGGTCGGGTCAGGTCTGGGTATAATAATCGGGTCGGGTCGACCCGACCCAATTGCCACCCCTAGGTATGGGTAGGTTGTGGGAAGTTCCGCATTCAACCTTTGTTTTCTTTTAGAAGGAAAAAGAAAAAGAAAAAGAGATCCATCAATGTGCATCAACACTTGAAGATCTATGAACAAAATACCCACTTACATTCTCTCATCCGTCGAGTATAACACAATACGGAGCTGTAATTTATCTTGCATGTGAATACTAGACACTTTAAAATAAAATGTATGGCCTTACCAGACATGCCTGCTTATTTGTATCTTTCACAATATTTGTCCACCTGTGTCGATGCTTCTTTATTCACCGCACAAATATTAGCAAGATGAAGTGGTTGTGCCTCTTTTGACTATTCCTTTATAAATCATTTCACTCTTTAAGTAAGTCGCACCTATTAATGACAACCCAACATATACAGTCACATATGCAAAATATATAGTTATATACACTGTTGTAGAGCATGTAATACGTGGTTGTATACTGGTCCCTGGCTGCATAAAAATGGCCATTTGCAGCCCGTGATGGGGAAAAGGAGCATAAGAGGCCACACACATATCATGCAGGAGGGGGTTGCACGGGGAGAGGGGGTGGTGGTTGGTGGGAGGGGGAGGGAATGGCCATTTGCAGCTAGTAACAGGGACAAGGAGCATAAGAGGCCACACACTAATTTTTTTTTTTTTTTTTTTTGTTTTGGGGGTGGGGGGTGTGGTTTTTAAAATGCAGTTTGAGACACCACATCTGACCATTTAACTAAATCCCAAAATACCACCTTCTTTTATACGGTTTTTTCTTCATTTATTTCATTTTTCTATCCATATTCATTATTTAGTAGATTTCAACCTAGCTGTCATGATTCAAATGTCATATCATTTCATAATTTATCTATTGACATCGGGTATGGTAAATTGTGTCATGGCTTTATGTTTTCTTAACTTATTAGGTACGATTACATTTTTTTGTTTATATTGCTTGTTAATTTGTATCTTTGATGTATAATGTCCTCTACTCAAAATTAATATAGTTGAGGGAGATGCATCTTCGTTGTCTCTTAGCTTTATGTGTGTCTTGAAGTTGAATGCGTTCCACTGTAGCAAATTTATTATCTTTTCCCTATTATTTCGGATGTTTCTCCTGTCAAGAAGAATTCAGAGGATGCCAACTAGCCTTTTAGGATTATAGGCTAGCCCCAATTTTGTCCATAGTTTTCTTAGCCAGAAAGTTGGCACTAATTATGAGAGGGTTGATGTCAGAGCCACAATCAGTCATAAAACTGTCAAATTCTTCATGTAGCGTCGCTCCATAGGTGACCCCATCTTGATATGGGAAACAACTAAAATGATGATGACAATGTCATGGAATTAACCTAATCGTTAACGTAGTTCATCTGTCATAAACCAAATTTACTCACACAAATTGTTGTTACTATGCATTGTATGCGCAACTTAGAATTCTAACGTTTTAAAATATTCTTCCGGTTTTTTTTAACTTTTAGGCAATTTTTATATAATTTAAAATTTCTTTTTTCAATGAGTGTATGTGGCTATGCGCCTGCATATCCAGTATAAGGCATATACATATTGTCACATTGGTTATATATGCTAAATGTTCATATATTCATAAAAATAGACATATATAGCATGTCATTGAGAATTGACATACACAAAACCTAATGTGACTGCGTCGGAGTCCACAAACTGTAGCTCTTTACAACTTCCTAACACCCAACCCCAAATTCTCTGTTTACTGCATGGAGCATGTGCGCCCCAATCTAGTTGGATTGGGTGCTCTTTACATCTGCACATCACATGCCCTCTCTCTTGGAGAAAACAGTCTTTCAAGCAAAAGAGAAGTGAAATAGTGAAAATTGCTTAGCTGTTGTCAGATTCACCACGCAAGTTCTTTACTGATTCAGCATGATGACTTGTCATTTCTATAACCCAAATGTCATTTCTATAACCCATAATATAGTTTATAACACTATATTAGGTTTTTATGATCAGCGATTAGGATCGTCTGTCTCATGTTTGGTTTGCATTTTCTTCACCCGTTGTGTTATTAATGTCCTTGTATTATGGTATTTCTAAGCAGTGCTTAGGAAAAGAAAACTGTTGCATGCACATGAACCAACATGTGCATGACTATCCTTAATATTTTATGGATGTATCATCATCGTCAAGAATGTTATCTCTTTTCTCTTGTATCCTTCTTCATTTTACTCTAATGCCGAACCACAAGAGAAATGAGCAATAAATTTGTTCTCAAATTCAAATTTGAAGCGAAATGTATACACCTGAAAAACTAGATCATGACATCCAAATTCCATACAAATATTGGCATTAGAGGTCCTCCCTTCTTGTCAATTGGCCTCCTTGGCTCTGTCCTATGATATGGCAAACGCATATCCTTACCTCACTTTCCCTCCAAACATTTAACATCAGCCATAGTTTTTTTTTTAATCTAGGTGAGGGTTATATGTGTGTGTGTGAGAAAAAATGTACCTCAGCTGCCAGCGAGAGACTCTCTCAGCTAGCGAATACGTGGCTGAATCTCAGTCGGCAGAGATGTGGCTGAATCTCAGTCACAAATCCTGGCCGCAACGCTACCATGATCGCTGTGTTTTTGTGAGAACTGCTACCGTGATCACAATATTTTTGTGAGAACTGCTACCATGATCCCAGTATTTTTGTGGTCGCAGTATTTTGTGAGGACTGCAACTATAGTCGCAGTGTTTTGTGAGGACTGAGAATATCTGAAAAAAATTTTAGGATTGCGATCAGGTCGCAGTGCCAGCTGAGAGAGTTATCTCAGCTGGCGGTTGAGGTACATATACCCCTCTCTCTCTCTCTCTCTCTATATATATATATATATATATATATATATATATATATATATATATATATATTATATATATATAGGGAGCTGATCCTCTAAGAACGGTTCTCACGGATTTCTGTGAGAACTTTCACGTGGGTCGTCGGATCTGATAGATCAAATCAAATAAAACTAGATCTCTATCAGATCCGACGGCCCACGTGAAAGTTCTCAAATGAATTCTTAAGAACCGTTCTTAGGGGATCAACTCACTATATATATATATATATATATATATATATATATATATATATATATGGTAAAAGAAAATGAAGTGGTGGCTCATTTAGCAAAATGAGCTACCAAGACACAAAGTGGACATCTCTCCTTACATTCATAAGAAATTAGGAGGATGGTGAGGCCCATCATGTGTCTTGGTAGATCATTTTGTTAATGAGTTGCCATCGCATTTCCCTTCTCCTATATATATATATATATATATATATATATATATATATATATATATATATATATATAGACTTGTGTCCTTCCTAAAAGATTTGAGCCCGAATCCTTTCAACTCAAATCAACCCTCCGACATTCGAATACAAGATCCACTCCGTTGAAGTTGATCTATATTATTTCAAGTATCTATAAACCAAAAATCAAGTGTTCTGAATACTTTTTGCCCATCCATCAAGCGGCGTAAAATAGACGGCCGAAATATAGTGTTAGTTATATCTATGTCTTTTGACATACAAATTCTCGATTCGGCCATTTCATTATGATCTAAACATTTAAAAATCCCTACAAACTAATTTTTGTTAGGTTTCAAATATTCTACGCCGTTAAACTAACAGACTCACTATTTAGGCTATCTGTTTTTCTCCTATTTGATGGATGCAAAAAAAGTATTCAAAACACTTAATTTTTTGTTTATAGATACTTGAAATAATATATATCAACTTCAACAGAGTAGATCTTATATTCGAATATCAGATGTTGGTATTTGAGTGGGAAGGATTCAGGTTTAAATCCTTTTGGAAGGACACAAGTATGTATGTGTGTGTGTGTGTGTGTGTGTGTGTGTGTGTGTGTGTGTGTGTGTGTATATATATATATATATATATTTCATAATGGTCCTAGGGATATCAGAGTGAAAGAAAAGAATCCCATTATTTCAGGAAATGAGGCTCTCATAAGAGAAAAAGAATTGTTTGAATATACAAGTATTACCCCCAATCCTCATTATAACTTGGGAGTGTAATGACAGAGACATTAATATGGTAATATAGTATCACAACAATTCAAGTTCAATTCCTATCGAGCATGAATTTAAAAGAAAAATGTTGTTGTGCACAACCAAGTCTTGGCCCATGAAAAGGCACTCGACCCGCGAGAACGTGTCAGAATACAATCCTCACCAAACTTCAGAGTTTTAGTGTAGTGGCAAAGACTTTAATAGCTAGGCATATAAATCACAATAAGTCTCCACAAAGTGGCAGTTAACCTATGCATACCATGAGTTGCCAAAACAACTAGTCCATCCTAGTGGTCTTTGTCTGCTGTGAACTCGAGTCAATCCGTAATATCCCTACTTAGTGCTCCCTGCAAATTTAATTTGAAAATCTCCTCACTTTATTGCAAATGAGGAGATTTGCATGAGGGAAGGACTTCAAGGAAGTGATTTACCGCTTGAACTATGCTGAGCTAACTTGATGGAAGTTAATGTTAATGTGATCCCACACATATAAAGGGGATAAGGTTTATGATGGCTGAGCTGAAGGATGGTTATTCACAAATTCACATCAGGTTGTTTTTAGGTACATCAAAGGTAGTGGCTTGCTTTACAAACTTAAGTGGAAGCATCTGAAAAGTGATTGGGGAACATCAATAGTCCCTTGATGGGAATAGAGAATGTTGGCTATATGTAGAAGTTGGTTTTTTTTTTTTTTTGGTAAATAGAGATATGTGATGTAACCTAATTTGATGGTTTAAAAAAATTGGTGATTTTGATTCTTAAATTAAAAAGAGAGGATTATATAGGCTCTCATTGACCAAAGATTTTGATTAAGGTAAAGAGACAGAGAGTACAAAGAGAGAAAATACTAATTCTTATTTGATAGTAATGATTCTTTCGAAAATCGCATAAACTAGTTTTCTTTTTCAACCTTTAAAAGGGCACTTCACTAGAAAAGGGGTAAAAAAAAAAAAAAAAAAAAAACAGATCGCATAGATATTATCCAAAATAATCCCACAAAAAGTGATAGTATATCAATAGGACGAGAATAGGTTCACGAGAACTCAACTACTTCAGAGTCCTGTACATCACTTCTCTTCTCTATCTCAAAGAAATAACAATATAGAAGTCTCTAGAGCTTTCAAGAGTCTTGATACTCTTTCCTATTTTATTTCAACTAAACTTTCCACTTAAACTAATATGTATCATCCATATTTAATAACTTTTTATTTGTCCAATCTTCTAAGCTTCAAATAGAAGAAGAACCAAATCAAGTTCAATCAACAATACTGGAGGAAGAGTATAACCTTTGAACTTGAAAAGCTTGTTGCATTGCAGAGGTAGCAAATGGAAATATTGGATTCATTCACTAAGAATAATAGAAGGGACAAGTTATGGCGATGCACATACCACTTAAGCATGCTTATAAGAAAAGGAAACTAGTAGAGTTAACAGCTTAACATGCAAATGAGACACTACTTCACATGGAAATACGGTAATTTTCACTCCATTCTTAACTGATACGGAAAAGTATCTTTGAACGGATAAGATTACTGTGGCTTATTTTAAAGGAAGTGCAGATGTCGTTACTTAACTCAAGTGTATGCTAATCAGGGGACAATGACGTTATGGAAGAATACAGTATATCTTAAAAAATGAACTACTTACATAGTGTAGAGCTCAACCACGTGAATGTCTCTGACTCCACATTCAACCATCAGCAAAATATTTTGTATTTCCCTGAAATTCTCTAAATATCCACTGAGATTAACCCAGTAGCATGCAGCAATTGTGGCAAGTATTGCAACAAGCGATACCATGCAGGTCTCGCGCATACGCAGTTCTGCTACCTCAGTGCCAAAAGTTAGAGATGTTGTATATGCCAGCTTCCTTAAAAATATCAGCTCTCAAAAGGATTATGTTCTGGAGAAGAATCAAGTTCAAGTTCCCTGGATATAGGTTCCTCATCTTCTTCCTCAGAATCACAATCAACTGCAGAAGAATCATTAAGATGAACACTTAACTCGTTCACTTGCCTCACAAACTGCCCTCGAACTCTTGGCCTTCTCTCAGCAAGCTTTTTCCGATTAATATACCTGATTTTCTTGTCAAAACATCTATCCTTCCGTTTCTGCCTGAACTTGATAAGTGCTGCCACTCTTCTTTCAGTTTGACCAGATTTAACCTCATGTGTAGATGGGTTTGTCATTGATGGCCCAAGGTGTGTTGCAGGCGCGTGACCTGGTTGTAAATTTATCCCAACTGGATGGTATGAAAATGATGGCATTACAGGTACATGCGGAAATTGAGGCATAACATTATACTGAGGAAGCATGGCTGGTGTATTTTGTACTTTCACCTCATTCAGGCTTCCCTGAAATATTTGAACGGGTAAGGGTATCATATTTTGGTCTGTCATCCCTGGCAAATAAATGGGTACAGGAAAGACTGTCTGCATGCCAGAAACATCCTTTTGCCCCTCAGTTCTCGACTGTGGCTGTGTGTTGGAAGAAGAGAGACATATTACAGGAAATTTCATTGGCATTGGAAATGTGCTCATATTGCACATATTCTCACCATTATTAACAAAGACACTTCCATGCAAGTAGCTTTCTTGTTGCCAACAATTTTTGTATCTCTCAGTATCACTTCTTACAGGATGATTTTCTTCAACAGTGGAGACTCCAGGTCCAGGCAGAGCAGAATTATGATTTACATGGCTAAAATGGTTGCTACTTGTTGGTACACTTGATTTGACATACGTTAAAAATGCTGAAGATTCCCCAGCTTTTAGATCAGTCTTCTTTTGGCATGAAAAATTCCCTGCTGACAGTTGTGATATCATTACTATTTTATGAAAAGTAGCAAGGAAATAAATGCTTGCAGGGTCCAAAAAAGTTTGTTGCTTACCTGCGGGATCAGCATCTTCTAGAGTTGAAGTATTAGGTATCTTTTCCAATGGAGTATTTTGCGGAAGCTCCAAATGATTAGACTGGAAAACAAAGCATAATGAGGTCTCAGATGACATAAATCTGATTATAGAAAAGGGCTCATGTAGGAGAAGCCATAACACACACAAGTTAGTAATTTCCATTCTAACTAACTGCATAAATGGAAGGTTTCAAGATGGATGTTTAAGCAGTATTCAATATTAAAAATTGTGATTGCAAATAAACTGATTAGAGACCTAGATGGATCATATTAAAGGTTCAGTAAGTTTTTGCAAAATTGAAATCCAAATAATTTTCCTAATGGTCCTCTACCTCGTTTTCTTGATGCTCTGTTACATTCAAATCCTGATGAATTCCCTCACTCGGCTTCACACCTGTATCATCAGATATTGCAATTGTGCTATTTGTGTGAGCATCACTTGGGTCCGACAATGCCAACTCAAAGTCATGGACAACCACATCCTTCTCTGCCAGCCCAAGCTGCCAAGATAAAAAATAAACTGCTAATTCTATCTATCCGTCCGTCCTGCCTAATATACACTTTATTACAAGTCACACAAAAGAAAATATAAAATGTAAGGATTGCAGAGTGGACAAAACCATGAGCCTTCTTCTCCACATGTGAGTCCACAGGTTCAACAACTCATTTGCTCGCAAAGGCTTCACAAGATAGTCAGCTGCTCCAAGCCGCAAACACTTGACAACAACTGAAACCTCATCTTGGGAAGACATCACTGAGAAACACAAAGTGCATAACATAGCAAACATAAATGGTATGATACAGGCAAGACAAGAAGTTCAAAAAAATAAACCACAATAAGCTCACTGATGATAGGAATGCGCCTCAACTCCTTGTTCCTATTTATGTACTTCAACATCTTGAAGCCTTTGGCTACAGGAAGGTCAACTTCAGCAAGGATGATATCAATATCAGGCCCATGAGCACCAAGCACATCAATCACTTGCCTGGCGGTCCTAACGGAAGTAACTGGAAGAACAAACATCCACGATCAGTCTATTGTAAGCATGTGACAATATAATCAAGTTTGGCAAGCAAATATGCGCAAGGATCACAACAATCCAAAGCATGAAAAGTTATCAAATTGGTGCAAAGATCCCCCAACACCACCCCCCCAAAAGCAAAATGTTGCCCTAAATCATTGTTCAACAAATCAATAAAACTCATGAATTATGCATTCAGGAGGTCTACTGCAGACTCCCCTTAATGATGGTGGGCACATGAGGATGGGGACACACCCAAAATCATGAGTCTTTTAAGCTTTTTTTTTATGTTATATAACGAATATTTACAAAAGTCTAATAATAGATAAAGTTATGCCATATCAAACACAATCTTCTGTGAGTTGCATCTAAATTGGGAAAGAACCAAAACAGAAACAACTACAAAAATATCTGCAACATATGGATTTTGTTCACACGAACGGTAACCGCAAATTAGGGGAAAAAGGAAAAAAAGCGAACTTTAGTCCAAAAAATTCCTCCTTTCTTCCTCATCACTACTAATCTAGAACAAAGCGATTAGATCTTCAACAAAATATGGATTTTGATGGAACTCAAACCTTGATACGAGCAGTTGGAGAGGAGCTGAACGACCTCCTGAGAGCTCTTGGCGTCGTTATCGCACAGCAGAATCCTGACCTTGCTCCGATCCAAGAGAAACCGGTGGCCGCTCGTATCGCCGTTCTCCATCTCCGATCAAAAATCCCTAGAGCAAGGAAAAAAATCGCAACAAAAGAAAGATCTTTCTCATATCTAATATATTAATCTCTCATCTCACACGACCCCTCTCCCTCTCCCTCTAGTTCCTGCCCTTTTGGGCATCGTCGTCATCATTATCGTTCTCTTCTTTAATAAAGTACTAAAATTTTGATGCTGGGGATTTCTTTTTGCCGTTTCGGGACGAGAGAGGACGCGGATATTTGTTTCTGGCGGCGCACATTAGCGGACGGGCCCGGAAAGTGCAGTGGACAGGAAAAAGGAGTTCTGAGTCAGCATGCGATGCCGGGGGCGCCACGTCACTGCAAAAAAAATCTCTTTTGGACTGTTTGACTGGCAAAAATAATTTGAGAAACGTGCCCACTGGGACTCACTGGATCAGGTTTTTTTTGAAAAAAAAATTGATAGTGAATCTCACATTTGTTATTTTTTATTCTTTTTCAATTTTTTATAGTGAAAGTAAAATGGTAAAATCGTATGATGTGATATTTTTTTAATTTTCTGAAAATGTCAAACAAATAAAATTTTGTGATTTAGAGAGAACTGAGAGCGGGGCCTACGAAAAACACAGTTTTCCTTAACTTTCTGGCCATCCAAACAGCCTCGTAAGACGAGTTGGCATCAAAATCATGCATTTGGATTGATGCTTCCGCATTCTAAACATGTCATATAACAGATAAACAAAGTTGTAAAATTTTATGAAAAGATACAACACCCCACAAAAAAAAAAAAAGTAAAAGAAAAAGAAAAAGAAAAGTGGTGAAAATCCTGCTACATTACCGTTGAAGAAAAGGTAGCGTTTAGACGTGTTATTTCATGTTTTTGTTATTATTTTTTCTACTGACTCTTAATTGTAGTTCTGTAAAAATCACAAAAAAAATCTGTAGACTTTATTTTTTACGTGCGCATGCACGTGTTAAATAAAAACTAGTTTGATTATACTTGAAAATATGATACTTCAGTTAATGTAATATTTTATCTCAAAATGCATGTATGCTGTTTGATTTGATAGTAACTGAACTTCATGGGACAAAACTCCCTAGACAAGTGATAGTTATGACATGGAAAAAAAAAGGACAATGATCATGGACTTTCAGAGACCTACACATAAAAACTTTAATTTCCTATATTTTGCATATAGACAAGGAATTGAAACTATATATTAGAGAACTACATAAACTAAGCAAAAACTATAGAAATCTATTAGGGCTTGTTTGATTTAGGGTGAAAGTGTAAAGTGAAGAAGTGAGTAAGTGATAATAGTTCCCTTTAGAACTTGAGATTTGCTTAGTAAGTAGAAAGTGTGATTTGAAAAATGTTATGTCTTTTCTGATGTTTGGATGGTAATATGAAAGTGGAAGTGAAAAAGTTGACCATAAAGTTGATCGTAAAATAATATTAAAATAAAAAAATGTATTGTAATTAAAATGCAAGTGAGATTTACATGATTAAAAAATTAACTGTTTTCAAATAAGATTTACATAAACACAAAATTAACTGTAGCACTCTGGAAGTGAGGAAATAGTTATGTAAAAGAGAAAAGAGAGAAGAGTAAAGGAAAAGAGATTTTCTTATTTTCATTTCTCAGTGTTTGGATAGATAGTGAAGTGAATAATTATACTTCACAATTTTCTTACTTCCTCCCACTTACTTGCAACCAAACACGCCGACAACCATGGTAACACCCTGACACAAAAGTTTGAGGGAAAATTGCTCACATATATGGATAAGATATAGGGCTCACGGTCCTCACCGAGACTGGGCATAACAACAACCACATCACTCATACTGAATGCCGTCCATGATTTCTGAAATCTGACAAGATTAAAGTTTAAGAACCAGACGAAATACTCTCAACTTAAGAAATGAAATGTCTTATCACGATGTGTGCCCACTGATATAAACAAATAAATGATCAAATTCCATCAGCATGAAGAAAGAAAGGGTTCCATCTGCTTATTGCAACACTTCTGATTATGCATCAAACACTTCACCAAGAACCTCTCTCCATCTCCCTGTATCAGTAACCACCTTCCTTATGAACACTTCCCAACTGTCCTCATCAAGAAATCCACCACTCCTCGATGCCACATTCCTAATAACCCCGAGGGCCTGATCTTCATCGCCACACTCAAAAAGCCCATCAACCAAAACTCCATATGTGAACTTATTAGGGACACACCCCTTCTCCAACATCTCCTCCAATATCCTAACCCCTTCCTTTGCTTCCCCAAACTTGCAGAATCCCTTGATCAGCACGTTATATGTGAACACATTCGGGTGGCACTTTCTCTCCACCATATCATCCCACAACCTCCCAGCCTCCTGCAACTCCCCGTTCTCGCACATCCCTGATATGAGCGTGTTGAACGTCAAAACACTCGGAATGAACCCCCTCTCGAACTCATCAAACAGCTCCCTCGCCTCCCAGACTTTCCCAGCCTTGCACAACCAATATATCAGCGCACTCGATATAGAATTGTCCGGCGTCACATTCTTCTTCAAAAGCTTCCTCCAAATCATGCACGCATCCTCCACCTTCCCATCCTCACACAACGCATCGATCACCTTGCAACACAAGGTTGAGCTCGGGACGTGCTTCGCATCCATCATGTCCTGGATCAAATTCAGCGCTTCCCCCGCCCTCTTTTGCTCACAACAAGCCCTGATAACAACCGTATATGTAGCCTCATTCGGTGAAACCCCGTTGCCCTCCATCTCATCCATAACCCTGACCGCATCAACCACCCTCCCCGCCCGGCAATACCCGTCTATCATCACCGTATAAGTCCTGACATCCGGTTCCAACCCCTTACTCCTCGCCTCATCAAACACCGCCCTGGCCGCACCCAAATCCCCGCGGGCACAATAAAACCCGATAACCGTGGTGTAAGTGACCACATTCGGCACCATCCCCCACTCGGGCATTTCATCAAGCACCTTGAGCGCCCCCTCAATTTTCCCAACCTCCACTAGCGCCTTAAGCAGAATGTTACAAGTGAACACGTTTGGCATAATCCCGAACTTCTTTTCGCAGTTCTTGAACAGTACGGGGACGAGGTCGTACCGCTTGTTGCGGATCATGGCGTTGAGGAGGGCGTTGAAGGCGCGGACTGAGGTGCGGACGCCGAAGCTGGGATGGAGAGGAAAGTTTTGAGGGAGGAGGCGGGCTTCGAGGCAAGGGAGTAGGAGTTGATGAGGGTGACGAAGAGCTGCTCGCCGCAGCGGAGACCGGAGCGGCGGAGGAAGGAGAGGAGGGCGGGGACGGGGTCGAAGCGGCGGGCGCGGGCGAGGCGGTCGACGAGGGCGTGGTAGGTGTCGTAATTGTGGGAAAGCCGGAGGTGAAGTTTGCGGCGTGGTGGAAGATCGAGAGGGAGGTTTGCGGGTCGGATTGGATGCGGATCAGGCGGGCGATCCGCTTCGGCGACGGGCGGCGCGGCCAGGGCCGGACCGGCGGGGAGACGGTGAAGCGGGAGAGGAGGGAGGATTTGGTGGCGGGAAGGGCGGCGGGGTCGTCGATGACAGGGTTGGTGAGGTGGGCCAGGTCGACGACGGTGGAGAGGCGGCGGCGTGAGGCGGCGGGGATCGGCGGCGGCATCTCTCTCTTGGGCTCAGAATGATGCTTGGATGCTGGATCAGTTCTAGGATGAGCCCGTCAAATTTGGTTTATTTTCATATAGTCCATCATAATTTATTATTTGCAATTTATTAAATGAGCTGAGGAGCTATGTGAAAATATAAAGAAGTTAGAGTAATATGCAAAGAGACGGGGGCATAGTTCAAAAGGGACGGAGCTCTCGCCTCAACGGTTGGAGGCGAGCCAGCAAGCAAACAGAGCATATAGAAGGGTAGTTGTTCTTCAAAGGCGATTCTCGGAAATATCAATGGCCGAATCTCTTCTCCGTCTCCATGTCCTCCTGATCGTGAGAAGCTAGAAGATGTAGTTAAAGAGTGATGCTGTTCGCCGAATCTCGGGATTGATGATGCACTCCATCTGTTCGACAAAATGCTGCAGACCAGCCCGAAGCCTTCCATCTTCTCCTTCAACCTCCTGCTCACTTGAATCCTTCGGATGAAGCACCCTTCGCGCACTACCCCACGCTCTTCTCTCTCTACAGCACAAAAAAAAAATGAATATGGTCAGTGGTATTTCGCCCAGTGATGGCACCAATGGTGCCGTCATCGACCGTTGAAGCTGCATGAATTGGGTTGTTTTATAGATTGTAGGAATACTGTTCACTACATGAATCGATCAGCAGAAAGGATTCTAGGTATGATGTGTTTTCACCAAGTTTGGCAATAGAATTTAGGCAAAGTAAATCGACAATGATGCTCTAAATGCACTTATATTGAACTAGAATTTTGACAAATTGGCAATGTATATGCAGGGATCTTGGTTATAGATCGGTGCAGAGAGCAATAATGGAACAAAATACCTGTCATTTCTGCATCTCGATGTGTACATACGTGCATGGCGTGCATGCATATGCCTGTTCTAGTTTTAAGTGTAGACTGTGGAGGATGAACATAGCTGCTCTGTCCAATGCCAATTTTCGAGCTTAGATTTCAATCCATGTAGATAAATAGACGCAAAGATGCGTACACACACATGACCCATGATCTATGTCACTACATGTCTATATACATCTTGTTCATGGATTAACAAAAATTTGCTAAACTCTATTTGTGTGTCATTCTATGAGCTTCTTCCTTTTTGCATATGGCATCACCACTTCCTCTAGGAACTTCTACTAATTCGGAACTATACTTTGAAAGTCATTTTTTCTGAATTCCCGTAGTAGTCAATGAATGGCAAGGGTTTTTCCTTGTATGCATCATATTTCAATAGGAACTTGATGAGTCGATCCATTTTATACTTCTTGCTTTTACTGCTAAATCGGGAATTACTCCACAAATTGCTTTACATAAAACAGATAATGGATTTTTTTCAGTATATTTTCTTGAATCTTTCTTGCGCGCGCGCACACATTAATCTCATTTTGTTTGTTCAGTCTGAATCTTGCTCAACCAAAAAGGGATTTCTCAGTCCCATGAGGGTTCCATGGTATCAAAGTAATGTCAGTTTTTGATATTATCCCACTAAACTGATCAACTACTCATATAATAGGTAATTGTCTGTAAATTTGTAATTAAGTTTAATTATCAGAATATGATGTGATGCTAATGTTTCTTCTTGGTTTCATGACAATCCATATCCAACACAGGTCAGATTACCCAGTTCTCTGTGATGCACAGGGGAAGGGCTAACACTGAAGAACGGCGAGCAAGAAGCAACTTACAAGCTCTGAATGTCTCATCACCAACCATGAGAGCAACATCGAACCTTATGTTAGAAGGTTAGAAGTCCTCAAGACAATCACAACCATCTTTTTGGCAGTCCTGGATAAGGATTTGCCTGTATAATTTTCACTTCAATGTAGAATTATTTGCATTTCCACATGCTTGAGGATGATGCATATGTCTAATTTTGTTTTTGTCTAAAGTGTATCATGACCATACAAATATGGCCTTTGCAGTGAACAACAGTTTGTCATGGGCTAAGCTGTATAATATTAATAGATTGAAGGTACTTGACAATATCAAGTCTCTGAGATAACTGTAATTTTCTGAATGTTATTAATGCATATTTGCTCAAGCTCTTTTTATAGTTTTGATCACAATTGTAGGAATTCAAACCCTAAAATTCAGAACGGATCCAGATTGGGTTATCGGATTATCAGACCCCATTGCTGTCCCTGCTTCTAGACGTTTTAAATTCAAGTTGTTGTATAATAAGCTTACAGTAATGTGCACTCTGATTCAAAGTTCCCTTCATCACTGTAAGCATGAAGAAAATGTCATATGAGAATGTGGTCTGAGCTGAACTCCCTTGGTGAGAAATCAAGATTTTGTTTGTCCATTTACTACTTTTAATTCATGATTCAGGGATTAAAACAAGGGGTAAGAAGAAGGGAGGGGAGTTATCCACCCCATAAGAAACAATTCAAGGGTAAAGATCAAGATTAAACCAAAAATAACTTCATTAAAGAGGTGTACACATAGCTTAAAATTACTGTAAATAAGGTGATTACAGAGCCAGAACAAAATCCAACTTACAAATGAAAGAAAAAAAAAAAAAAAAAGAACAACCCCTTTTCAACTTTGCAAACCTTGGGGGTTAACTCTCTCTGACTCTTTTTAACTCCCTTACACAACAACCACGCTCTTAAACCCCACACAACCCCTCCCACAGCCTCCCAAACTCCTCCATCACCTCTCCCACCACCCCAACCTTCCCCTTCCTCACCAACATCCTCACCAACACCACCAACTTCGCGTAAAAGCCACCTCCCTCCACCACCATCGTCACCACCTCCCCCTTCTTCCCTTCCTCCACCCTCTCATCCCCCAACACCACATGCACAACCCTCCTCACTCTTCTAGCATCCTGGGCAACCACGCCGAGGGCTCCATCGCAGCATGCGGCATCGAGGAGGGCCGCGGCATACCCGGTGGCAGCCTGGTGGTGAGTTTGAGGGGTTGGGTAGGGGGGAAGGGTAGGGATGAAGGTAGGTAGAGGGGTGGAGAGGGGTTTGAGGGAGTGGTTGGCTTTGTTGGAGAGGATGGTGGACAAGTGAGGGGGGTGGGAGTGGGGTGGGGGCTTGAAGGGGTGGAGAGGGGTGGAGAGGTTGGTTGAGGTGAAGGATTTTGGGAGGAGGGATGAAACTGGTTGAGTAGCTGTTGTTGACAAGGCATCCATGGGAAGGAGCTAGATAGGAAGGAAGGTGAAGAGATAGAGGGAAGGAGGGAGATACTTGGGCCATTAGAGAGTTGGATGCTGGGATTTGGATTGTTCTTCATTTTCTGCTCAATGGTTGAAGATTTTTTTTGAATTTTCAAGATGTGATTCTTTTGCAAGCTTCATTTCTTATCCAAATAGAGTATACTAAATGATTTATTAAAGTATGAAAATTATGGACATGTGTAGCACTCAAACTTAGACTTTTGCCTAGAGTCTGAAGAAAAAAAGGAGGAATTGAGTTCCCTCATAATAAAAAGGAAAAATAGAAGAGGACTACTACTTTCTCAAGGAATATTGTTAGCCACTTGAACAACAATACTAGTATTTTAACCTCAGCAAAAGATGGTGTAATTTATAATTGCAAGAAATAGTCATTGCAATTTCATAAGTACATCTTGTACATCAACCAAACAATATATAGGGTTTACCTAATAATGAAACAATCCAAAGCTAAACATTGAATAAATTCTCTCATGACTCAATGCTAGTGAATACATATAAAACAGCAATATATTTCACTGCATGCCCAGCAATTAACAAAATTATCCAGATAGCCATACCATCTATCTACAAGACACCTCTGCATAATTAGCTGGCTCACAAACATAGGTGATTTTCCCAAATATCAACAGAAAATGAGCAAAATCATCAGATAGCCAATTCATCCATGAGACAACACTGCCTTTGTTATTATAATAGGATACATTGCAATAATAAAGATTTGAGTATAAAAGGTATATTCATCCAAAAAAAACAACAGGAACTAGTACATATTGATAGCCTTGGGAACTAACGTTCTGTATATCTGAAGACTATAAATCTGAAATGCACATAACAAACCTTAAATTAATTAAGTAAATAGGTGGAGGAGGAAAAAGAGCACCAAAAAGATAATGAACCAAGCGATCCAACAGGCCACCCACTACTCATGGCTAAAACAAGATGCTTGTATGCTTTGAAACAAGCTGCCCCTCGACAAATTTACTTTGACTACCAATTGGAAAATCTAAGAGAGCCAGCATGTGGGGCAGATAGCAGATTTTTTACTTGAGTGGTGTTTTTGAATCTCATTGCACTTTCGATTTACCCTCCTCCTCCATAGAGAATGCGGCTTATTGACAACCACAATGTGGTTGCAGTATCTAATGGGAATACAAGGCAACTACCAGTGCACTATTCTGATCTCCACCAGCTCATCTTCCCACAGTGATTACATACTCAGTGGTTCTTGCTCAGGATCCCTCTCCTTCATTGATGTCCAATCTTGAGACTCTGAAATAAATTATCATAATGTGAGCATGTAAGAATAGCACCCAGAAGACATACATTAATGTGCTAAATTGGAAATAGAAAGATCTGGTAATGAATAATGGCAAAATATTTTTGAGATGATATCAGATTTTTATTACTAATGTTGCAAAACTCAATTCCACGAAAGATTGAAGCACAGGGGCAAGTTAAATATCAGTCTAGATATTCAACCATATATTTCAGATATGGGTTCTGCTGTGCAGTATATTCAAAAACCAGATATCAGAATGTTACACTTTCAGTTGCTTCATATAACCACCATCATTTATCCAGGCTCTATAACTTATGAACTGATTTAATCCATTTTACTAAGCACCATAACCACCAGCTTAACCATCAATTTATAATCTACTATTGCTACTCATGTTCAGCAGCAGCATAAACACTTTGACCTCACACAATAATATAGGGTGGCTTTGGGATCCTTGCTCACAATGAAGGCCTTGCAAGCTTGATGCATCCTTCTAATGATATGGCAGAGCAACTTCCAGAGAACATGCAGTTGAGCATCACCTTTCCCAGAATTCAAGCGCAATGATCCCCCCAAAAAAAAAAAAAAAATTACAAGCACACATTAAGTTGGTCAAATAGCACATAAATGTGAATATAAAGCAGCACCTGAAATTTGAGTAATGTACACAACCTCCAGCATAGTATAATGGAAAGAGAGTTCGAATCCAAGTTTCTTTAAGAAATATGCATGCCAACAACTTTAACAATCATGGTGAGACAAAAAGGGACCTAAACTATTGAATTAAAAGCATATACATCATGTTGGTTCTGATAAATAGTAAAAGATTTTTCAACTTACTCGATCTGTGGACCTCAGCAACAACCATCAGTCGCCTTTGCAAAATTGAAGCCATGAAAAGGAAAATAGAGCACATGCCAAACATGATGGTGATGGGGAATGCATTCACCTGCAAAATAGCATTAAACAGCATGTAAGGCAAGCATTATATTGGACATATCCTTACTTTTGATTAAATTAGATGAAAGACGGAAATATGCCTTCTTCAACCTCCTAAACAGTTCCTATTCATCTCAACTGCACATAGTTAAGGAAAGAGACTGGGAAGTTAAAGTTTAATGCTTACATTGTAGAGCACAACACACACGAAAATGTTGAGAGGAATGCGGAAGAAATTCATGATTGTGCTCCTAGCCTCCTCAGGAATGTACTGCGATCTCATTTTCATAATAGATGGCCAAAATATTCCCACGCAAGCCTCAAAGGTGCAGAAGCCGAAGAGTTGGATATAGCCCGCAAAAGAGATGCTCCCACCTTTCACCGAGGGAGGTGTCACTAAGAACTGTAACACATTATTAGCTACGTCGCCGATTAATCATACATTAAGAGTAATGGATGGTTGAAAAAGAAAAAGGAGATTTACCGTGCTAAGAATCGGAAGGAGGAGAGTGAATGAAGAGATTCCAAAAACAATTTGCATGTAGCTTTCAACTTTAAGTGTTGGACGGGCCATCAACCGAGAAGCAATAGAACTCCCCAACATTGAAGATAACATGAAGGTTGCAAAAATAAAACCATGAGGGATGTCCTCGTCATTTGGACTTAAAGCAGGAGTCCATAAGAATACAAAGGTGTACATGGAACCTTCAAATAGTGATTGTATTGCACCCAGCAAAGCAATTTTCTCATCTGATATAACACAAAATGATCACATAATGTTAATGGAGAGGATGATAATCAAGTATGAATCAGAGTCATTACAAGTTCAACAAGAAACACACATACTAACCAGAAGCAATGGCTAAAGCAGCAGCCTTAAACTGAGTCATCAAGCCCTTGCTGTCAGAAGGATCTCCATAGTTTTCAGTCCATGTTGATAAGATTATTGCCATGCCAATTGCAAGGAAGCATGCAGCAGCATCAAAAGGGCCACAGGGCCAAAACCCAAGTTATCGGCCAACAAGTTTGCAAACAGACCAGCGATAATGGCAATGAGACCATTTCCAAGAAATATAGCCTTCGAGAAAGTTAAAGACAGCCATTGTGGTTCAAAACCCTCTGCAAAAAGAGTAATACGTGCAACTATTAGAATAAAGAATATGAAAATGAATGACAGAAATATGGAGATACATATTTAAGCTGCCGGGCAACCACAACAGATTAATTTCCAAGAACACTTTGCGTTTGCTGGAGAAGTTACTGGTGATTTCATCTTAGTTCCTAAAAGTTGTCAGGCCCCATTGTAATCAGTTTTATGTTGCTTCTATGGGTGTTTTTTCCCCTTATTTCCTGGAGACAGCCTAGTTTAGTGGTTTTAGGCTCTGTGCGGTAATGTTGTAAGATCTCTTAATATTACTAATTAATAAATATAGTTTATGACTGGAGCTTTGCTCCATAGTCCATAATATGTTCTCAAACATAAAAATAAATTATAAAAATCAAAGAAGCTAGAGGCACGGAATCTTCAGCTGGAATGATTTTTCTTTCACACCAAGATCAAGTTGTAACTGTCTTAGCTATAAAAATGCACCCTTGTTCCATTTTCTCTCTGGAAATGAGTGACATCCACCAAGGGAAAAGTTAATAGCTTAGCATTACTTTCAGAAAAAAAAAGAAGATAAAAAGCTTAGAATCACCTGGCAATACAGAAGTTAATGCATAAATGAAGCATGTCTTATCGGCACATCAGATCCTTTTACGATATATCCTTGCAAACCATGAGGCATGGATATTTAATTTGCATAAGGACTGTATAGTTATTACAGATTCCTCGAAAGATTCTAAAATTGGATATTCAGATTCGTTCATGCTAGGAGCCTGGGAAGGAAAAGATAAGAAGGTAGACATATCCTAGGTTCGGAGGTATGTTTGTGAGATTGACTTGCCACATAAATTAGTTTGTTGCGTGAAGACAATTTGAAAACAATTGTAAGAATTGATAACATATACGTGTTTGCAAGTAGGTCATAATTTGGTAGCAGCAAACTAGCAGCATCATAATCTAGCAATTCTAATTATTTCCAACCAAATTAAGGACACCAAACCAAATATTAGCATTTCTCAAGAAAACTGCAACCAAAAGAAAAGAAAAGGGAGATTATTATCACCTTATTGTGCTCTGCCACAAGCCACGACTCAAAAGCCGAAAACAATAGAGATGTAGCGATCCCTCCTAATATACGGCCCAACATCAACACCTTGTATTGTGGAGAATGTTTGGTAATGCAGCTCAAGATGTAGGTTATGCAGTAGGTAACGCATGCCCTCTTACGACCCCTACATTTGGACAAAAACGACAGCACTCAAAATGAATAAAGTTCAAAAGTTCGCTGGATTCAACTGCTGAATATACATCAAAATGACAAGGGCATGCTTACTGTTTGTCAGCAAGGGAACCCACAATTGTTCCAAAAAGCATGGAGGACCCGAATCCGGCAATGAAAAGCCGACCAATGTCACCCTTATCAAAGCCATACTGACTGTAGAGGTAGTAGACATAAGGACCCTGTAACCAATCTCCAGCTGACCCAAGAGAGAGAACCACAATTAGAAGAAAAGTAACAAACAACAAAATGAACTTACGGGGGAAAAAAAAAATCTCATGAGCACTCGTAAAGCAGTTTCAGCTTTGTCTTTTGGAAAATGGCTCCAACGAAGAGTCAGATAACGAGAGATCTACCAATGATAATAATGATATCATCAGATCCACTGCCACCAGAATCATTGAACAAGTGTATACAAATAGCAAAACTAAACAGAACCCAAGAAATCCTAAAACCAAATAAGCCTAGAAATCACTCCAAAAAAGGTCTTATTTTTATTGCAGTACTTCAATGGATTCATAAAATGTCCATGAATTCATAAAAGTTTTCAGGAAAAACAAATCTCCAAATTTCTTGGTTTTTTTTGTAGAATTAGATATTAGAGAAGGAGATCTAAGAATGCTGACATCATCAGATCCACCGACACCAGAATCATCAGATCAGTGACACACAAATACCAAAAATTGAAAACCACCGAGAGATTTTACAACCCAGAAAAGCCAAATTTCGTCGGCATTCTTCCGTTCGGGAGAAAATCGAACACAACACAGTAGAGCCCAGAGTCACTCCAGAGGCGCCAAAATCCCAAATCTCATACTAAAACCAGTAGAAAGCCATCATCACAGCAAAACCCAGATTCAGATCCGAGGCTAAACGTCGACACTAGATCCGACCCAGATCCGGGAAACAGCAGAAAGCAGCAAAAGTTGCAAGCTTTTTAATTTAATCAAGTGGAGAGATGATTTCATAGAGAGGAAATCACGTACCCATCATGAGAGAGTAGACGACGAGGTAGTTGTTCTTGAAGGAGGTGAAGGCGGAGGAGGTCGAGATGCGGTCCTTGCTGGTCTTGCTCAGCTCCAGCACCGCCACCACCACCGACAGCGCGCCAAAGAACAAGTAGTAGAACGCCTCCATTGCTTCTTCTTGTTCTTTTTCACAGAGAGAGAGAGAGAGAGAGAGAGAGAGAGGGGCCCCCTTCGAATCGATCGAGAGGGAGGAGAGAGTAGATCTGAGATCAGGTCTTGTTATTGGGAGGGAGGCTCGCTTTCTCTTTATATAGCGCTGCATCAGGCGCTTAATTGAAGGTAGCTACTTGTAACTAATGATGGTAGTAAATTAGTGGATTAGCACCAAAATAATCATAAAAATAATTCAATAAAGTCTTTTTATGGAACTAATAATTAATAATAGGAAGTGAAACCATCTTGACACATTAGGGGCTGTTTGGTTCCAAGGAAGTGGACGGAAGCAAGAAAATAGGAAAATATAATTGCTCAGTTTTCTATCTATTCAAATATC
The DNA here is from genome assembly GCA_038442645.1 of Agave tequilana. Taxonomy (NCBI): domain Eukaryota; kingdom Viridiplantae; phylum Streptophyta; class Magnoliopsida; order Asparagales; family Asparagaceae; genus Agave; species Agave tequilana. The sequence continues at coordinate 106,764 of JAVJIF010010651.1, forward strand.
AGAAAAGTAAAATAAGAAAACTCTTTTTCCTTTTCTTTTTTCTCTTGTACATAATTATTTCCTCACTTACAGAGTGTTACAATTAATTTTGTGGTCATGTAAATCTCATTTGTGATAAGTTATAACACAAAACAATTAATTTTTTGATCATGTAAATCTCACTTGCATTCTAATTACAATCCATTTTTTATTTTTCTTAATTTATTTTTATTTTAGTATTATTTGTGGTCAACTTTGTGATCAACTTTTTCACTTCCACTTTCATATTACCATCCAAACACCGGAAAAGACAAAATATTTTTCAAACCACACTTCCCAACAACATCCAAACACCGGAAAACTTACTAACCAATTCCCAAGTTCCAAAGAGAATTATTAACACTTCCTCAATTCCTCACTTCCTCAGTTCCACCCTTAACCAAACAGGCCATTGCTATATATATCCCCATTTTAGTAGTTTCAATTATCTCTATTTTATAAATGATTTATTATTTTTGAATTATATAGCAACTAGTATATCGATGGCGGTAGAAACCGACCAAAGGAGGGGAAGTAGGAAGGGTTAGGGTAAAGATGTGGGGTGGCGGTTGCGAAGGCGCAGCGAGAAGCGGGTGCTGCTCTCTCTCTCTCTCTCACGACTCTCTCTCTCTCTCTCTCTCTCTCTCTCTCTCTCTGATTGGTGGTGGTGGGGGGGGGGGACGATAAGTAGTTGTGGCTAAGGGCGCTGCTCTCTCTCTCTCTCAATATAAAAATCACGGGAGAAACCCCTCACTATGCTCGATTGATTTTGATCAAATTTTTTATCGTTGATTGCAAATTATGATATTTAATAGATATCACTCTTACTTCGAATTTACCGTTTAGAGAAGTGCTTTGCCAGCTGAAAATATGATGGAAAAATTTATAGATTTTTATTTATTTATAGTTATGAAGCACTGGTGGGCCATCCTAAAGATGATGCATCGTTCTATTAATATATACAATTGTACTTCAATTATGTCTTCATTTATGTCAATAACTGTCAAAATGAGTAATTTAAGGCCAATCTGTTATGAAAAACGTGTGCTGCTGCCTACCTTTACTGTGCACCATTAATAAGTTTACTATGCGCTGATGTAAGCGATGACGCAAGCGACTGCATAGTGCCCCCAAGGTTTTCCTATAAATAGGACCTTTCTGATTCATTTCAATGTACACACAAATTCAGAAATCAATAAGAATTCCTACTTCTACTCTGCCTCTAAAATTCTCTGCTTTGGTGTTATATTCTCGGAGTTTTTACAACACGTTATCAGCACGATCACTCTAGTCTGTCCCCAGCCTCTACCTCCGTCAGCTCAGGGAAAAAGCCTACCACGTCAAGTCTCTGCCTCCATTAGCTAAAGGTAAAGATCTTGTCACGAGCCTCTGCTTCCATTGCTCAAGGAAGAGTCCTATCACAAGTCCCAGCTTCTACCTCTACAATCTCAAGGTAAAATTGGCAAGTTACTATACTTATGATATTCGTATAACACCACTACTATAATAAAAGGAGGCTCTGCCACCTATTTATAGAAATGTGATGTGATTACGAAAACTGAATTATTATACTAATTATATTCATATAACATCATTACTATAATGAAAGGAGGCTCTGCCACCTATTTATAGTAAAGTGATGTGATTATGCTATCTTTACTAACATCTAACTTGATGCTTGCGTGGATTAAACCCCAAGCTTCTAACATTATATATTTTATTATTCTGCTATTATATCTGGACAAACACCCACTGAAAGGTTTACCGAGTAGCGTGGTGTGCCAATATTTATTTCAATAATTACTGCTTTATTAATTATGCCTGCAAAACACCCACCAAGTAGAGTGGCGTGCATATATTATAGCTCGTAAATATATATAGTACAATGCATTTATTTTACCATTTCCTTAATTATAATATTTAATTATATAAAATCTAAATTGTTTTTCCTCTCTCCCCCCCCAACGGCTAAAACCCAACGGCTATAAACCCCCAACGGCTATATCTCCCAACGGCTAAAACCCCAACGGCTATAAACGGCTATTTTTCATCCTATAAATTGGTGAATTCTAAACCACATAACTCACTCCTCAATCTCTCTTCATTCTCAAAATTTTCATCATCTCTAGAAGCTTTGCGTTCGAGTTTTTCGCAAGATGCTTAGTCCAGCTTTGATGTTTCTTATTGCCGTCATCATCATCAACACTTCTATCGTTTTTCTTGGAGACATGGATCCAAGTGAATTGTACCCGTATTTTTTTATTTTAATGTTCACTTTTCCTCTTCTACTTGTAGCTATTATGGTTGACATGCAAGTTTTCTTTGAGAAATAAAAATGTTGTGATTCTAATTATTTTTATATTTTGTTATAGTTATCACCATGTCAAACTTTGCAAAGCTTGAGTTCATTCCACTTGATATCACGGGGAGAAATTATATGTCTTGGGTTATTGATATTGAGATACATCTTGAGTCAATGGGTCTCACTGAGACCATTAAAGAAATAAATTCTACGTCGTCACAAGATAAGGCAAAGGCGACAATCTTTATCCGCAGACATCTTGATGAAAGTCTAAAGTGTGAATATCTCACTGTTAGAGACCCAAGTGCCTTATGGAAAAACCTCAAAGAAAGGTTTGATCATCAAAAGGAAGTTATACTCCCTGTCACTCGTGATGAATGGAATGCTTTGCGCTTCCAAGACTTTAAGAAAGTTAGCGACTACAACTCTGCAATGTTCAGAATAGTATCCCAGTTGAAATTCTGTGGGGTAGATATCACAGATGAAGAAATGTTGGAGAAGACTTACTCCACATTTCATGCATCCAACATAACACTGCAACAACAATATAGGTTGCGTGGTTTTAAGAAATATTCTGAACTAATTTCATCTCTTCTCGTGGCAGAGAAAAATAATGAACTTTTGATCAAAAATCATCAGTCCCGTCCTACTGGTTCAGCAGCATTTCCAGAAGCAAATGTTGTATTTTCTAAAAATTTTGGACGAGGATATAATTATGGACGCGGCCGTGGACGTGGTCGTGGTCGTGGCCGTGGACGCGGCCGTGGACGCGGTCGAAGTGGTTTTTACAACCCTTCACAGAATAACGCGATCCACAAGAAGCATCATGTAGAAAGACATGAAAAAGGAAAAGATGTTCGTGAAAGTTCTCTTCGGAATCCTGAAGATTCCTGTTACAAATGTGGCTCCAAAGGACACTGGGCTAGAGTGTGCCGAACACCGGAGCACCTTTGCAAGCTCTACAAAACATCCTTGAAAGGAAAAGAGAAAGAAGTGAATTTCACTGAACATGATGATCCTATGGATGATTCAACTCATCTTGATGCTTCGGATTTTACTGATGATTTTGTTGATCTTCCAATCAATCATGATACTGGTGATAATTAGAAATATGGTTATGTATTATCATATTTTGTTATTTGTAATTTTCAAATTTATCTTTGAATGAAATATTTCCTTTATAATAATATGTTTCAAATTTTATTCTTACCAAATTATTTATTTTTGCATGAAGCTTGATATGGATTATTCTAATGATGAAGTCAAGACCAAAACTGGAGAGATTTGCATACCGGATAGCGGTACTACACATACTATTCTCAAACATAAAAGGTACTTCTCTGAATTAAAACCAACAAAGGCAATCATCAATACAATATCAGGTCCTGTAGACTTGATTGAAGGGACTGGTAAAGCCAGCTTTATATTGCCAAATGGAACAAAATTTTTCATAAAAGATGCTTTGTTCTCACCAAAATCCAAAAGAAATTTGTTGAGTTTTAATGATATATATCTTCATGGATATGATACTCAGTCTGCAACTGAAGAAAATATGAAGTATATGTATCTTACTACTTATGTATCAGGAGAGAAGTGCATATTAGAAAAACTACCAAAGCTTTCCTCAGGATTGCATTATACATATATAAATGTGATAGAGTCACATATGGTAGTTAAAGAGGATACAGAGACAATAACTCTGTGGCATGATCGTTTAGGTCATCCTGGTTCAATGATGATGCGAAGAATTATTGAAAATTCACATGGACATACTTTAAAGGGCCAGAAGATCCTTCAAGTTAGTAAGATTCCATGTGAAGCTTGTTCTCTAGGAAAATTAATTATGAGACCGTCATCAGCTAAAATAAAAACAGAATCACCTACATTCCTTGAACGTATCCAAGGTGATATCTGTGGGCCTATACATCCATTGTGTGGACCATTTAGATATTTTATGGTATTGATAGATGCCTCTAGTAGATGGTCACACGTTTGTTTATTGTCAACTCGCAATGTGGCATTTGCGAGATTTCTTGCTCAGATAATTAGATTAAGGGCACAATTTCCTGATTATACAATCAAGAGAGTTAGACTTGACAATGCTGGTGAGTTCACGTCTCAGGCTTTTAATGATTATTGTATGTCGATTGGAATAGTTGTTGAACATCCTGTTGCCCATATACATACACAAAATGGTTTGGCTGAGTCGCTGATTAAGCGCCTCCAACTTATTGCTAGACCATTAATAATGAGAACAAAGCTTCCTATTTCTGTATGGGGTCATGCAGTTTTACATGCTGCAGCATTAATTCGCATCAGACCAAGTGCATATCATGAATATTCCCCTCTACAATTAGCATTTGGTCAAGAACCAAATATTTCCCATCTTAGAATTTTTGGTTGTGCGGTATATGTACCAATTTCTCCACCACAGTACAAAGATGGGTCCTCAGAGAAGACTGGGAATATATGTCGGTTTTGAATCTCCTTCTATAATAAGATATCTTGAGCCTAAAACCGGCGATGTTTTTACGGCTCGGTTTGCCGATTGCCACTTCAATGAGGCAATTTTCCCAGCATTAGGGGGAGAAAAGAAACAGCTGGAGAAGGAGATTACATGGAGTGAACCATCCTTATTGCATCTTGATCCTCACACAAGACAATGTGAGACAGAAGTGCAAAAGATTATGCACTTACAAGAAATAGCAAATCAATTGCCAGATGCGTTCACTGATACAAAAAGAGTGACTAAATCATATATACCAGCTGTAAATGCTCCTGCTCGGATTGAAATCCCAAAAGGACAACCCGAGAATGAAGTCACTCATGAGTCTAAGACACGCCTGAAGCGTGGTAGACCAATCGGTTCCAAAGATAAAAATCCTCGAAAAAGAAAAGGAGCAGATAAGCACGATGACCCCAATGTGCAAGAATGTGTTCCAGAAGAAACACAAAATAAACAAGAATGTGTTCCAGAAGAAACACAAAACAAGACAAATCAAGAGATGAAAATCCTGAAGATATAGAAAATCATGAAATCTCTATTGATTATGTCAATACAGGAGGATTATGGAATCGCAATAAGATGGAAAATATAGATGAAATATTTTCCTATTCCGTAGCATGTGATATTGTTAACGGAAGTGAGGATCCTGAACCAAGATCCGTCACTGAATGCCAAAATAGACCTGATTGGACAAAGTGGAAAGACGCTATACAGGCTGAATTGAGTTCGCTTAATAAGCGCAAAGTATTTGGGCCTATTATCCTCACGCCAGAAGCCGTGAGGCCAGTAGGATACAAATGGGTCTTTGTACGAAAACGCAACGAGAAAAACGAGATTGTGAGGTATAAAGCTCGACTTGTTACTCAAGGTTTTTCGCAAAGACCTGGAATTGATTATGAAGAAACGTATTCTCCAGTAATGGATGCAATTACGTTTAGATATTTAATCAGCCTAGCAGTTTCTAAAAATTTAGAAATGCGTCTTATGGATGTTGTTACAGCTTATTTATATGGATCGCTTGATAGCGATATTTATATGAAAATCCCTGAAGGATTTAAAATGCCTGAAGCATTAAGTTCAAAACCCAGAGAATTATATTCGATCAAATTGCAAAGATCGTTATATGGGTTAAAACAATCAGGGCGCATGTGGTATAATCGCTTAAGCGAGTATTTATTAAAAGAAGGATATGTAAATAATCCTATATGCCCATGTGTTTTTATAAAGAAAACAACATCCGGATTCATTATCATTGCTGTATATGTTGATGATTTAAATATTATTGGGACTCACAAAGAGATCGTAGAAGCAATGATATATTTAAAAAATGAATTTGAAATGAAAGACCTTGGAAAAACCAAATATTGTATTGGTTTACAGATTGAGCACTTGCAAAGTGGCATACTTTTGCATCAATCAAATTATACTGAAAAGGTCTTAAAACGCTTTAACATGGATAAAGCAAGCCCTTTGAGCACTCCAATGGTTGTTAGATCATTGAATGTGGAAAAAGATCCATTTCGCCCTCGCGAAGATAATGAAGAGGTTCTTGGTCCTGAAATACCATATCTAAGTGCAATTGGAGCTCTTATGTATCTAGCTAATTGTACCCGACCAGATATAGTATTTGCTACTAATTTATTAGCAAGATTTAGCTCATCTCCTACACGGAGACATTGGAATGGTATTAAACATGTATTTCGTTATCTTCGTGGAACAACTAACTTTGGTTTGTTTTATTCCAGAGGATCAAAACAAGAAATAACTGGTTATGCAGATGCAGGTTATTTGTCAGATCCACATAAAGCCAAGTCTCAAACAGGATATGTATTCACATGTGGAGGTGCAGCGATCTCTTGGCGTTCACAAAAGCAGACACTTATTGCCACTTCTTCTAATCATGCTGAAGTCATAGCACTCCATGAAGCAAGCCGAGAATGTGTATGGCTAAGGTCTGTAACTCAACACATCCAAGAAACTTGTGGATTACCAGTCAACAGAGATCCAACAATACTGTTTGAAGACAATGCTGCATGCGTCGCTCAAATGAAGGAAGGATTCATCAAAAGCGACCGTACCAAGCATATACCCCCGAAGTTCTTCTCATTCAGCCAAGAGCTTGAAAAGGATAAGCAAATTACTATTCAGTATATCCGATCAAGTGATAATGTGGCAGATCTCTTTACAAAGGCACTTCCCTCTACAACTTTCAGAAAGCTTATTCATGATATTGGGATGCGTCATAAGCGAGATTTATGAAGAAGAAATACTTATGTCAACTTGAGGGGGAGCTTACGTGGCTGCACTCTTTTTCCCTTACTATGGTTTTGTCCCACAGGGTTTTCCTGGTAAGGTTTTTAACGAGGCAGCATAAAACACGTATACAGAGATGATGTACTCTTTTTTCCCTTCGCTATGGTTTTGTCCCACTGGGTTTTCCTAGCAAGGTTTTTAATGAGACATCATGCAAGGTTGGCAGCCAAGGGGGAGTGTTATGAAAAACGTGTAGCTGCCTACCTTTACTGTGCACCATTAATAAGTTTACTATGCGCTGATGTAAGCGATGACGCAAGCGACTGCATAGTGCCCCCAAGGTTTTCCTATAAATAGGACCTTTCTGATTCATTTCAATGTACACACAAATTCAGAAATCAATAAGAATTCCTACTTCTACTCTGCCTCTAAAATTCTCTGCTTTGGTGTTATATTCTCGGAGTTTTTACAACACAATCAATGTATTCTATCAAGAAATTTTAAGGGATCAGGGAACAGTTTTTTGGACTCTTGTTTTCAAGTGGAGAGTAGATAGAACTTTCCTTTTTTTTTTTCTTTTTGGGGATTAGCCTGCTGCTTGCCTAACAATTTTATTGGATTTGGGCCAACCCTTTGGATCAATGTGAAGGATGAGAGCATGGGCAACTGTTTTAAGTTAGGTCATTTTCCTTTCCTTATATTGAGCAAATCAAATGAGTTGAGACAGAGAAAGTGTGGAAATTTGAAGAGAGAGAGAGAGAGTCATCTTACAAAGACTTGGGTGGAGCAAAATCATTTTGACATTGAACAATACTTGAATGAGCTTGAAGACTTTGCAAGGACCAAAGGTATAGCCCATAAATTTTGATATGAAATGGCAAGCAACTTATAGACTATAAATCTAGTTACTTTAATCCTAGCTAACAAGCTAGTTTTAGATCTGTAATGTCCAAAGGTAAATGAGTAACATTATAATATAATGATAAAATCTCTTTGTAGTTACAGACTTAAAATGTCGCTGACGCATATGATCTCTCTTACAACGTAACCTCAATTCTTTACCACTGAGCCAAGCCTCACCAACGGCGTGGGTGCGCAAATAATCATCTGCTTCTCACAAAGAAAGATGAACTAAATTAAGACATTGGTTCAGATCTGAGGTCTAAATGTAACAGTGGCACAGGTTCATGACAAAGGGTCACCACAGTACAAAACCAAGCAGGATACATAGAACTAGATGATGACTACACAACTGCCACCACTAATTAAGCCAGCTGTTGTTACTCAAGCCTTGACAACGATTCATGCTGATTGTTTTGCTCAGGAAAAAAATAAAATAAAATCAAGGAATTGATTGTCAGCTTCTATTCTTCTTCTCTCTTTGAAAAATTTGTATCCTGCTGCCGGTGGCCGGCAGATTTCCACACTCGGCCCCCACACGCTTGGCGGACCTCCACTTCATCAAATCACCGGCTGCTTTTTTCTTTTCTAACTACATTGGAGACTTTGCTGGTTTAGATCTCAGGCACTGAAAATGTTGTGCTTCCCAAATGTGAATCAAACAGCAGAGCATGAGATGTTCGCGGATGATTGTTTGTCATTCTGAAGGAAGCTTCAGAGTCTACCTTCAACTTCTTCTATGCCTGCATCGGGAAATTTTGGAGGAAAAAACTTGGTAGGATCAGAAGAACAGCAAGAGAAGGGAGACGAATAAAGATGTAGAACAAGCTACGTGTAAGAGAGTGAGCTAATAAAATCTAACCGTAAAACTTGAAAAAATAAATGGTTAACTGTTGCACTCTGACTAAGAAGGGGCCAATGGCACTGCTCATTTAACTGTATATTGCAAAATCACTAGCAGGTCAAACTGTTCCGAGACTTGCGTCTAAAACAAATATAACATGATTTAATTACACATCGCATTCACTAGCATGTTGGCTTGCGACATCTAAAACACACGAGCACACCCTTCTCTGTTTAAAGAATGATCCACACTAAATGGAGATGCTAACATTAATCACTTTTGCTGGATAGACTTCTTAAGCTTATTCCTATACCCTGTAATTTTTCTACCTTAATGATCAGTACACTTAACACAACACTGACAGTTCAAATCTGGAGCTCTCATGTCAAATACGTGCTGAAATGTGTTGGGAAAATGAAGAAGTAAACAATGAATCTTTAAGATGAATTAAGGCGAGATCCGTTGATAAAATCAACCGGATAATGGTTGGAGTGTGTTCTCCTTCTATTGAGAATGAACGTGGTATATTTACATGTTCAATTCCGTTTTAAAATAAATGAGATATTCAAGTTTAAAGTTTGCCTAATTTAAAGCTAAAGGGGACTAAAGATAGCTAAAAATATTTATTCTCAAATTGGAGATGAAGTGAAGTTTTAAGTGTTTAAAGAGGGGGGTAAAAAAAAAGAAACAAAGAGCACAACGCGTGCCCTTTGGTTACTTGGAGTTTTCGCGCGCAATTGAAAAAAAATCATGCCCACACACGAGCGCCGCCCGCCCAGCCTGGTGCCGGTGCTGGAGCTTGGGCTCTGGTGTGGGCGTGGGCGTGGATCCATCCGGGCCACACAGGTTTGGTGCTACAAGCGGGTCTCGACCCGTCTGCTGTGCTGCAACTATTGGAAGGATCTGCTGCAGTAATTCCTATCTGGAACGAACAGTTGTAACAGTTCAGACAGAACAGTGGCAACGCTCGGACTCCAAAAGAACCATTATACCCTCTAAACGGTTCCAGAAGCGCACTATAAATAGCGCTTCTCTCCGTGAATGACAAACACACTACACTGAAAACAACATTCTCTCTCTCCCCCTCTGAACTGATTTCGGATTTTGAAGAAAAAATTGAAAAAGAGATTCGGTCTGAAAGAAGAAGTACAGGAAATTCAACATATTCTGTAATAAAGAATTGTTTACTTGTATCTTCTTAAGACTTAAATTATTCTCTCTCTCCCTTCTCTATAGTGAATAATCCTTCAAAGTTAAGACAATATTATCCCTGAAATTTATCTTCGTCTTGCTGCATTGAAATCCTGTGAAGGTACTGATTAACTACGGTTCGACCATACAGTGATTTGGTAGTGTTATCGAAATACCGTAAAGGAGTGTTGTATCTTGGGAGACCAGCGTCCAGTAACCCGTTAGCACCGAAGCGGGGGACGTAATTGTCTTAAAGATTCGCTACATGCATACCTCATTCCAATTGTTATATAAGTGAACTAATGTTCTTTATACAAGGGTTATACTGAAATTACTTTCTATTCATGTTTTATACGTATTTCTGTTTTATTCCAGTATATATATTTCATAGTCTGCTCATATTTATATGCACATGCATTTTTTGTTTTTTTTTGTGCATATTCACTAGGAGTTCTGACTCTCTGGATTTGTATATCCAGATCTGTGACTATTTATTACTGATCAGGTATTCGGAGAAGATTACATGCATCTTGAGGAGCTGTAGTTCTCTTACTCGATCATCCTTTCTCGGTATTTTTTTGTTTCTTCTTTATTCCATGGCTTCATGATTTTGTGCCTTGAATTCAGTTCTTGTTCTATCATTTTATTCATCTGCTATCATTGTGTTAGATATTCATATGTCATATTGCAATGATATTGATTCATTTTAGTAGATTTTATATCTTATTCAGGTTACTTTAGGTTACACGTGGGGTATTCTCCTCGTGTATATACGTCACCGACTCTTGTCACGACTCCGTTTCTACGTATTTTGGGAAGCGGGGCGTGACAATGTTCGTGCAACATAGTATGTGTGGCACAATACTTCAATTTTATATGTATTTTTTCAGCATCAGTATCATGCAGCTAGCATGGCTATGCAAAATAGTATATCTTAGCCATACAACATCATATCCCTTCAGAATTTATTTCTTTTTATATCCCAATGCGAGTAATTGGCTTGAGTACTAATGCTCACATAGAAAACAACTACTAAAGCAACTAACTAAATAAAACAAAGCTAAAATCAAAAGACTACAGCATGCTGCTTTCTGAATCTAAAATATACTCGATCGAATCGTCCTCAAAGTAGTGTGATGTACTCACCAGCAAGATTACAAAAAGAGAAGAAAGAGAACAAGGAGAAGAAAAAAGAAGGAAAGAAAGGACGAAAAGAGAGAGAAAGAAGAAAAAAGAGAAGAAGGTAAAGAAGAAAAGAAGAGGTAGAAAAAGAAAAATCATAGAGAAGTTCCAACTACAACAAAATAAGAGAATTGACGCCTATTTTGGTAGAGGAGAATCAAGCACTCATATTAGAAGATAAGTAAAAAAATTACGAAGTGAATGAGACATAAAAAATCATGGAGATCATCAAAATGGACGCAAGACATCAAGATATCATCAAAGTGAAGACAAGCCTCATCAAAATAAGGAGTCAACATGGCATAAGACAAAAATATGAGGGGGAAAACCATCATGGTCACCACATTAAAAAAATTTGAGATAGAACCAACAACAAAAAACATGAATTTGGAGAAAAAGATAAAAAAAAAAATTTTATTTGTTACAAGAGGAGATACAAAAATAGAAAGTTCAAAAAATAATCAGAGTATTCTAAGGAAAAAACAAGAGGAGTTCAAACTGCTACGAAAATCAAAAGTGAGACAAGAATTAGAACTCGGATACAAAATTGTTTTTGTGTGGGTGGGTGTATTACTACATACATACATACACGCATATACACACATACAAATCTTGTTTTGATGTTTGGTGTATCATTTAGGACTAATAAAGGCAAGGCTGCAGTAAAAGGACCCAGAGGAGGGAGAAGGGGCAGAGGAAGAGGTGGCAGCGTTATTAGAGTTGAAGGACAAATGGCACAAATATCTATTGTCACACCTCATGAATTTATCTGTGATTCACAAGGAATTCATCAAAGAAAATCATGTTAGAACAGAAATAGGACCCATTTGGATATTAAGAGAAGATATAAGCCAATCATCCAACCCAACACATTTCATGTCACAACTCTCCAGGCCTAGATCTCAAGAGTATAGTCCCAAATACAGTAGCATATGACCCTCTCCCAAGGTTAGTGGTGTACCATCAAGAGGGGGTGGAAGAGGAGTGCCTCTAAGGTCCAAGAACAATGGTCCAGTAGGAAGGGTTCCTTGGAGGCTCTAGGTGAGATTGGTTATTTAATGCTAGCCTTACAACTTCAGAATCTTATATAATGTACATGTTTCTTATATCCTTGTGTTCCTTTTTCCAACTTGTATATTACTTCAAAATGTTAATGGCATTGAGATATACTTGTTATGCCACAGGTATGGAGATGGAGACTGATGCAATGGATTTATAAGCTTCGAGTGGGTTGGGCCAAGCATGAAGATGTGGCTACAGTTTTTTCTTCTTTCCTTCTGCCAATAAATCAATTTTAGAGAGAATTCTGATTTTTGCACTTTAATTTTGATTTGGCTTGATATGATGTATTATGTCAATGGGTCAATATTAAGAAATATCTAAACAATGATACTTGATTTGTGTGCCTGAGCATGGAACTAAAATTACCTTGAACAAGCACTTTGGATTGCTTTATTATAACTCATGGATTTTAGAATTCCAATAGCTTCTTATTTTTTTGATAATGAGAGTTATGTTGATTCTGTTTGGTGATAAGAGCTAAGTTTCATAAGTTTTGGTAAAGAGGGAGATGTTTCATGTTGTCATTGCTTTGCTTTTTGTGCATATGTTGTTGCTCCTATACTCTATATTCCATAGGTTAAGCATATAATTTGTCCCCTCTTTTTTTGTAGATGAACTTGAACACTGATATCTTGAAGCAAATTGACAATGCACACTAATTTTATGACAGTTTATATAAAAAAAAAGAGTCAAATTCTTTTGTTAGACTATTACATATTCCTTATCCAATTAAGTAGGACTCTATCAAATAGTAAGTGTAATGTAAAACTCTAAGTCTTTTCTAATTACAAGACTTTAAATAAGGGTATTATGCGCATTTTGAGGGGAAAAATATTGTCAAACTTAACAGAGAGGGTTAATTTCAAACAACATTAAACTTCTGTGGGGGAAATTTCTAAATAGAAGATTTAAGGGGATATTTCTAAATAGAATGATTTTTTTTTTGTTGGGCTCCCCTTTGAGCTTTATTCTGAAATTACATTAAAATAAGAAGAAAGAATGTCTTTTTTTACCTGGATGGAAGCAAAAAGGATGGCCGTGATCTTGTAAATGGAAAATTGATGGGTTTCTCTTCTCTCTAGAGAGCTAGTATTGAAGCATGATTGTATTGAGATATCACTGCTTACTAGCACCACTTACTGGCCTCTTGAGCTATTCCCTTTCTCTCTCCTCTCTCTTTGAAGTTGTAGACTTGTAGCTGAACTTTGATTTCTCATTTTTTTTTTTCCCATTTTTTTTGTTTTATGGCCCCAAAGCTACTGTAATGGAGTGAAGAATGACTGATGGAGTGAAAAAGTGACAGAGTGGGACACTTGTTCTTTTCTTTTGAGCAAAATATAACACCACCTGTGACTTGTGTCATGTCACAAAATTGCCAGATTTCACCTTCTCTCTTGGGTTTTTTTATTTTTATTTTCTTTTTAATCAGCAACCTGTCTCATTCCTTAGACAGAGTGATGGTCCTCCTTCCCCCAAACAATGATCAATTATCAGGGGTAAAAAAAAAGAAAATATGGTGGAAGATATTATGTTGATATTATTCCTTTTTTTAAGTTTAAAGCCAAAATAATGTAAAGGTTATTTTTCAAATTATTCGAATATTATTCCTTTTTAGTGGATATCTTTATATAGTTAGAATTTAAAAATAATTTTAATAGGAAAGTCGAGATATACAAATAATTCATCTCCCATTTTATTTGGCTCACCCTTTGTAGAAGTATAGAAGCATCTCTCTCCTTGAGAGAGAAATCAAGCACCATTTAGCATCTTCTCACTCTCCAGAGCCCATTTGCCAGTTCCAATCCACAAGGTTAGTGATTTTCCATCCAAAATATAAGGTGTGGAATAGTTTTTGAATTTAGAGTTCTTAAATCTGAGTTATAAGTGTCAAGGATCTTTCTTCAATCAGTGATTCTCGTTGCACGGATTCATATTTCTTTCATAGATATCATGGGGCTTAAATATTGTTAAGCGGGATTGCGCATGAGAGGTCTCAAGTTCAAAACTCGGTTCCGATTGTTTACTTTAGGAATAAAAATAATATATAATATAATAGGGTCAAGTGCTCCTAGTAGGTCTCCTTAGATTACAATCTAAGGAGACGGCTTAAAACTCTAACATCCCGATTTTTTTTCACGATCCGACCGCACATTATCATATTCATGTTATAAGATGTGCGCATATAAAAAAATCATGTGATTTGAAGTTCATTTACTCATTGATCTAATCGTTCCATTTTGTTCTACTGTTTAAAATCGTTAATGTTTGAACCCAAAGAAAATAGAGTAAACAAACTTCAAATCATGTGATTTTTTATATGCATACATCTTATAACATGACTATGATAATGTGCGGTCAGATTGTGAAAAAAAATCGGGTTGTTGGAATTTTAAGCCGTCTCCTTAGATTACAATCTAAGGAGACCTGCTAGGAACACTTTTCCCAATATAATATTATAATTATAAATTTACAACATCATTCATGCACCACACATTCTTGTGATGGTAACAATCATAAAACATCATCATCACCCCCACTGTGCATGTAAACTATCTGTGATGGAAAACTGGCACTCCTTTGAGCAAATATCATTATCATCGTGGCATCTTTAATCATCATTTGTTCTCCTTTTGGTACATTTAAGCAACCTCCAATTTATATTCATGTTTCTATTGTAATTTGAGTTCTTTGTGCTTGCTTGCAGTGCATATAATCATTCTCATGTGGGTCAGCATGAAGCTAGCAAAATCTATATTCTAGCATAGAAAATGAAACCACGGTAGGTGTGCAAATTAGTCAGGGGCCTGGTCAAGGGTAGGTTCAAAATTGAGGGTAGCTTCAAATTTAGGGCATGAGTCATGCAGAATATGGCAACACCAAAGTATAATTTGACAAATAGTTAGGGTTTCTCTGATGAGTAACCCTAAGGACACTAATCAAGGAAGCATTAACCACATTTGTTTGCCAACTTTCTACATATCTCGAGTGTATTCAGTTTTCCCTCTAAATCAAAGTTGTTACCTTGATGCAAGTATGATTTGAACTCTAGACATCTTGCCCACCGCAAAAAAAAGTTTAGCACTGTACTACAGCGACACTTGCACTCACGTGTATTCAACTGAATCGAAAGATATGTAACATCAAAAATACTTTCGATGCTCAAGCAAAATGTTAACTTTGCGAGTAGAGAGACTCACTTGCTCAAAGTCACAACCATAGGCTCTCCTACATGAGTGTTCGCTCCATTTCGATTCCATACATAGATCCATGAGAATGACCTGACAAGTTTAAAGTATACCTCGAGCATAAAAAGATTGTACCTTAACATCCTCGCTTTAACTTCCTCAGAAATATTTAAGACCACCAACATGCAGCCATGAAGGTGTCATCTATGGGGGCACTTATTGACCGTGGGCCTGAACTAGGGTTTAAGTTATTGCAGCCATTTCTCAACCACCCCCCATACCTCTTCATGTTTACATAATTGTCGGTGCCCAAGAACCTGCTCTGCTCTTCTTCTTCTTCTTCTTCTTCTTCTTCAATGGTCAACATACTCTGCTCTTCTTCTTCTTCTTCAATGGTCAGCATGCTGGAGATCTCAACTTGTTTTCTGTAACGATCTAAACGAGGAAGAAAGTAGAGAAACTGCATCTTGCTTTGCCCTTTGAGAGCCTATCACAAGGGGCAGAAAGTGAACCAGCAAATTTTTTTTTCCCCCCATCCATGCAGGACTCTTGCAACTTTCCACTCCAACAAGCGGGCTTCACCTTAATTCCTGGCTCAAGTATTGGGCTGGTGCTTGTAAATACAGAACACTACATAGCACAAGGACACTGTTTATCACTGATGGGCCCTGCTCATCTCTCTATAGCTAATATGCAGCTGTTTTAAACAATAATTGAGTGAGGGCAGGCTTCACATATAAAACACATTCTTTTCAACAAAAGGGAGCATCACTTCATGAGTAATGTACACCTAATGGGGTTTTGCTGTCACTTGCTTTAAATCTCTTGTTAGAGACATTCAGTACAGCTGCATACCTCTCTTGGTTTCTCCCTTCTCTTGTTGTTGTTCCTGAAGGCAGAGACGATGGCAACCACGATGATGGTGGTGGCGGAGGAGGAGGAAGGATCAGGAGAGGAGGAGATGGAAATGGTGCCGGACATCGACTACGTGTTCAAGATAGTCGTGGTGGGGGACTCCGCGGTGGGTAAGACACAGGTGCTCGGGAGGTTCACCCCGAGACGAGTTCTGCTTCGACTCCAAGTCCACCATCGGAGTCGAGTTTCAGACAAGGACCATCACCATCAACCGCAAGCGCATCAAGGCTCAGATTTGGGACACTGCTGGACAAGAAAGGTACCATAAATATGACTTAAACAGTAGCTTCATCCTTCTCAAAATCAACGACTGTAACAAAGTTTTTCATATCAACAGTATAGAGTAACTACATATTGTTTGAATTTATGTAGGGACATTATAGAAGAAAACGAAAGAAACACCCTGAATTGCATTTGACAACACAGAATCTGTATTTACTCTAAGAAGCTAAACATTCATTAAATTAGTGAGACCCACAAATCACAAACACACACACAAGTCCCTTACCTTGCCCGGCACCAAATTGCCAGTCATTCAAAGTCGAGCTACTACAAACAAGAGATATGCTGTTTCTTTACCCACTGTGAGCTGTAGTAGCAGTGATTGTACATCTACAAGAGAATGATGGTAATCAAGATTAAGATGATAACGACATCAACAAAGCCTTCCTAAAAGAATAATAAGGAAAACCATTCCGTAAATACTTGGGTTTCAACTACGTGATCCCTTTTTCTCGATTCAGCTCGGCTAGGTGTATCCTTAGTCCTCATGGACGCCATCAACTATGTCATCTTATCGCTACTGCTCCACTCATCGGACTCCATTGCATATGTTCAAAACTTGGACTCAGCAAGATACCTGTGAATAACAAGTCTTATTCGAATTAGGTCCATGAAGATTAGAATAAGCCGAATTACGTGTATAGCTGATGTATTAGTAGTAGGCTGGCAACATCACATCATTATCGTTTGATTATGTCACCGATGAGAAGAACCATCTAGAGAATACAACTCCAAGAGAATCTCATCAACTAAATCCTCAAACTTGAATGCCAATTTCTTCCTTCTAACTGCTGCTACTTCTGAGTTCTAACTGCTACACTGTGGATCGACAACACCAGAGATTATCACTATCAACAATGCTAATCACTCATAATTTATGTGATTGACTTTATTGATCACTAACATAATATAAGTGTGTCATTTCTTCTCTTTAATTGTTGCAATCAGAAAGTAAATCATCCAGGCATATCCTACAGGCCTTAATGGCCTCTACTTACCAAGATGATAACATGTTTTATGCGCATCGTTTTCACCACTGCATAGGTTCTATGTATGTCCAACAGTCCTAGTCTACAACAGCAATAGGGTCAGCTACGTGCATCCTTTTTCTCCATTCAGCATCGTTTAAGAGCAAGCACGGCCCCAATGAATTTTCTCTAGGATTCGCTTTGATCAAACCCACCCTCCTTTATCATAGCTTCGGACAATCAATGAAAACAAAACATTATGCACCATACTCGTAGAGTTCCAACTTACCTTGGACTGCAGAGAGTGACATTGTAAGGCTGTGAGTCACATGTCTTTAGCTAGCATATATTCTTGAATTCAAAACTGCCCCAGATCACATGTTTTGTGATCTGACAAATCTAGATGCACTGTATTAAACTGACGTACATTCACCTGTGTACACTGCATATAATATCAAGCTAAATTGTTCGCAAGGAACTAGACAAACTACTTTGCTATTTAGAAAAAGATGAAGAAAGAACAAGGAAAGTGGTAGTAGCAGTAAAGTTGACCCCCAACAGATTGAAGAATAATTGCTAATTGAAGAATAAATCCAAATGACATTCCACCTTAAAAACATGGATAGTGCAAAAGTTTTAGAGAACGTTACAAACATAATTGTGTTTCAGACCATTAAAGATCTTCACTTCTACTGTTTTGATGAAGCCTCAGCATCCTTTTGAAGCCCAACTGCACTGTCCCTCTTCTATATGTTCAAGATTTGAAATACTGCACCAGCAATATAAAATATGACAAAGATGTTAGCCATATGGATAATTAATTACCTTGTTCTGCTGCTATGAAGTACATAGCATTCAGTTCTTACTGCCACAGGAAATAATCCAAGTGTCTACTACTCTAATATTTTTATTTTGGAAGAATTTTATATTATTTACTAGGATTCTGTTGTGAGAGAATAAGCTAACTATCATGCTTCCTTATCAAACATTATTTTGATGACTCTGCATTTCCTAGTCAAAAGCCGGTGCAATAAAATGTATCATGCTTTTTCATAGGGAACCACATAGGACGGTTGAAAGAAATATGTCCGATATGTTGTATAGTCTATTTCAGGTATCCACTAGGATTCCATCTTTCTACCAAACTGATCAATTGTATAAATCATTTCAAATATTTTGTTCTTTGCTAAAAATAACATTTGCTCTTCAGAATTTTGTAATGAAATATTCACTTTCACTTTCACTACATAATCTAAAGCTGCCTTAACTTCCTCCTATCCCTCCCCCAACCCACGTGTGCCCTAGTTTATAATTATATAGTTTAAGCAAATACTCCTTTTAAGACGCAAAAGCATCTTTTCTACAAATATAAACTCATTATTTCAACCAAAATATCCCAGATACGCCTTATTATTTCAATGTTAAATTTGGTGGTTGTAAATAGATATATACATACGTATATGTACATAAATGCATACATATGTATATGTATCTGTTTATGTGAGTATACACTCTCATCATGGTGTGTGCACTAATTATTATTAGATGGTTTTTTTTGGTCTGTAACATGGTTTAAAATCTCAGTATCACTATTGGCTCGTAGTTTTTAGTATCAATATCAACAGTATCGGTCATATCGGAAATATCGGCTCCAATATTATAAGATTAATATCGCATCGGGTACCTCAAAATCTGATATGATATCACTGATACATAATGAAATCGGCCAATATTTGAAACCATGGCCAGTAGTTATTTATAAAACATAAAGCAAAGTCTTTCTAATAAAACTATCCTTTCGGGTACATTAGGTACAATACATCTAGGATGCACATGTAATATCATTTCAAGCCAATACCTTTGACTTAGACTTCACTCTCTTGATGAACCAAACCAATTCAACGAATACACTCATAACAAATTTCTATATTTTAGGTTTTTAGTACAATCAGAGAAGTATTAAATACAAATACGATGATACATATCTTTTCTTTGGAAATAGTACATGAATGCTCTCCTAATGGAGCATGTAAAAGTAAGAATAATACTATGGATCTAGTCATATGTCTCCACTGAAAAGATGCAATATATCATAAACACAAGACTTTTCATTTCACAAACAATCAAATAGTACAACGAGACATACTTCGTGTGCTACTACCAAAGGTGGTTGAATCACATGGCTTTAGCTTTTGCCACGTAATTGGCGAGTTCAATCATTTTCTTTACACACACATGATAACTTAGAGTTAAATTTTAAACATTCTCAACGGATTTGTATTGTGTGATCTCAGAACTACTAGACTAACCAGTCTAAAATACGGGCAATAGTTTTCATAAATATGATGTCAACAAAACATTGCCAGTATTATCATGCTAAACTAACCACCCTAAGCTGAAAATGTTTTCCTAATTCTTATAACAAATGTATCATAGATAATGCCCATGGAATACCATAGACAGTCAAACCTGACATCCTGCTCATCTTTCATGATCATTGCATGTTCCTCTTCATCATTTTATTCTGATTTCACACTGGATGCAGATATCGGGCAGTCACTAGTGCTTATTACAGAGGTGCACTTGGGGCAATGTTGGTTTATGACATAACCAAAAGGCAAACATTTGATCATGTTGCAAGGTGGCTTGAGGAATTGCGAGCCCATGCGGACAACTCCTTAGTTATTATGCTACTTGGAAATAAGGCTGATCTCACTAGTCAAAGGGCTGTCTCAAAAGATGATGCAGTAGAATTTGCAGAGGAGCAAGGACTCTTCTTTTCAGAGACATCAGCACTAACGGGGAAAATGTAGAGACTGCTTTCTTAATGCTTATAGAGGAAATCCATAGAGTGATCTCAAGGAAAGCCTTGGAGTGTGAGGAAGGAAGAGCAAGGAATGAAATGAATGATGTCTTGATGTTGAAAGGAACCAAGGTGTCGGTACTATCAGAAGGCTCCATGATGGAGACCAGTGCTATGAAAAAAGGTTCTTCATGTGCTTGTTCATGAGATTGGTTTTTAGCGTATTGATTTGGTTTCCAGTCTGAAGTCAGCTTCTTAAGAGTTGGTATGTATCAGCAAAGGTTTGCAAAGGAAAAGGATGATTTGGTGTGCTTTTAATGAATCCAAGATTTGAAAGCGTGTATTTTCCACCAAAAAGGGAAGCGTACGTCAACAGTACAGATATTCCATTTCAGAATTTGCGGACTAAACGCCATTTCAATTTACACATTAGACTTGTATAAGTTTCAATGATGTAGTTGTTATTTACTTAATATCATTGTTCAATAGACGGCTAAATACTATGTAGTTCAAAATGGATATTGGAATCTCTGCTTCAATCCACCATTCTCTATGAGACATAGCTAATTCTTATAGGAATAAGAATAAAATATGTGCGATATGAGATTAGGATATCTGCCGTTTGCTGTTATATCTAAGAGTGGGATAACAAAATTCTTTTCGTGCATATTGATCTTCCTCACTCCTTTCCCTCTCTGTTATACATCAGGCTTGTAAACCCCCTCTAATCTACTCTACATTGACCTTTGGATATGGATTCTGTCATGGAACATAATGTCATTACAAAATCAGCAGTAATTCCCTTCTTCCCTCTTTCTTTATGGTCAAGCTCACAACCCCTCCTGGTCTACTCTCAATTACCTTTAGGCCCATACATGGATCCTGTCTTGGAATGTAACATCTTTATGAAAATACCATTGTGTATTTGCTATATGCTAGGTTGCAGAGATACTTGTGATGTTAAATGTTGTTTCAACCTTGCCTGCAAATGAACTAACCTGGAAAGCCAGTCCTCTTCCTCTTGAGTCATTCTTCCTTCACACAATCTTAATAGAGATACTGCTAAGTTTTATTCTGGTCAGCTGCTACCTTGTCCAATTTGCTCATTTATCCTCGCTTGAACCGGCAATGAAAAAAAAAAGAAAAAAAACGAGAAATTAAGCACAATATTGGGATGTAGCTGCCCGCAAAGATCTGGGAAAGGCTTGTTATTGTTGTTTCCACCGTCATTGTTGTTGGGTAGGAATAAAGCTTCTATACTTGAAACCACTTTGACAGCCTCAGTTATGTGTGTCGACATAAGCATTTCCTTTCAGAACTTAATTAAATTTGTTTTAATTAAGAGGAATTCTGAAATACTCACAACAGATTTTATGTGGAATCTTCTTTGCCTGTACTAAAAGTCGCTAGGCTGCCCTAGGCACCTAGCTAACTAGGTGCTCGAGGTGGTTCCCTTTTATAATATTGTTTATTTCCATAAATATGACAAATAACCTAATATTCAGAAAAATCAGAAAAACTACAAGAATTTTGGAAAAAGAAATCAGGGCAAAGAAAGAAGAAGAATTGTGTGCGTGTGCGTGTGTGTGGCGGGGGGAGGTGTGGGTTGTTGATGTTATATTGGGGATAAACAAGTCCAACCCCCTTTGCCCACAAATGGAAAAAAGAAAAGAAAGAAAGAAAGAAAAATGGCCCGCTTAAGCAGGCTAGAAAGTTGAGTGGTCTGCTTGATCGATATCAGAACACCCAAATGAGGCCTACACAGACTCGAGTGCAAAATTGGGTTGCCTGGCTCTAGGCATCATGGTCTGGATCATTTTCCATTAAGCTGCTGCCTACACTGTTTTCTACAAGAATGAATCTTTGTTTTCAACAGTTAGGAATATCATATTTAATTTAACCTCCATCAAAGAAACTGCTAATTAGAACACAAAAGAATCCACTAATTCAGAGGAGTTCTGTAAAATTCACCAGATTCAGGTAGCTTGAGTATATTTTTTTGACCCGATAAGACTCCTTTGAGACAGACATAAACCTCATTGAAATGAACAATTAATCATTTTACACACGCACGCGCGCCCACACACACTCACTGGTACTCTAGAACGGGAGAGGGTGCATGCTGGACGGCACCCATGCCCATATACAACACGAGTATAAGAGTATATTGCAGGAGACAATTAGAAATTGGCAAACAAGAAAAACTATTCAAAATAAATTTAATTGACATGATATAAACAATTGAACTAAGAAAAATAATTAAATAATTAATACACAGAAAATTTCATCATTTTTTCTAATATATACCCCTCACAAATCAATGTTGCCTTGAAAGTCTAAAATTTCATATTTTCATTCTAATTACACATGCATTTGCATGTGCCCAAAAATATAATTCTGGAGGATGGGCACAGTGTCCAACCTCTTTATGAGGGATGGCCATTGTGATAGTATACTGAGCGAAAATAAACAGAATAAAATGTTTTCTGTTTTGCTCTTTGTGCTGGATGCGAATCAAAGAGTAAAGAACTGTCTTCCTTCAAAGATTCTTGGATGGACATGAATATGATTAACAGAGAGAGGCAAATAGCAAGGGATTTTATTTGAATAGACTAGAGTCACTCTCCTCACTAGCTGCTATCTTTGGAAGGTGCCCTTCTTAATCATACAAAGTTTTAGGAATTTAGATTGAGAAATATGTATACTTTGAATCAATAAGCTACTTATAGATATATCCATGTGAATCCTTCTCTATTGATTCCAACGTGGATTAGATTGCATTGCAGTTCTGAGTTGAACAGGCATAGTAGTCTATTGAATATAAAGTAACCTTGTAGTCTATTGAATATAAGTAACCTTCGGCACTAGAATCAGTGTCATCAGAGCTTATATGGCCATTTAACTAGCCTTTGACATTCTAAATCAGATTGTTCCGTCATGTCGTATCGAATGCACATTTCAGATACAGTACTGGACACAATATCTCTGTTTTGTGTGTACTTTAGAGTTTTTCATGTGTCAGTAGACTCGGTACATTGTCGTCTCATGTCGTGTCTGCATCCATGCAACATAGACGAGCAGCAAGGTCTGTAATTGCATTGTCACTGGAGACAGTTCAATCCTCATCCAAGGAACTTCAGTGTCAAGTCTGAGAAGGTTAAGGTAGCTAAGTTTTCAAAAAGAAAGTATATCAGAAGCAAGCTAAGACATTTTGAGGTGGAAATGTAGGTGAGACATTTGCATTGCTTAAATGTCAAATGTGAGTTTAACTATGAACATCAAAAGTAGAACATCAAAAGTAGGCATTATATGAGGGCTTGACCCTCCAGATTCCAAAATGTGGGCAAACGCTAGACATGTATGTTGAGGTGATCCATGACCGGAGCCGCAAGACCTGAATCAAGAGAGTCAATGCCCACATCAACTAATGAACCACACAGTTCCTCCTTATCTACAGAGTTGTTTGATAATCAACCCCGTCATATTAGCTTCTTATACGAAGAACCAGATTTCATCAAGGACTTCCACCAGCATTTAAATTCTCCCTTCAAACTCGTGTTAACAACCATGGCATGAATCACATTAGAAAGAGGATCCTAAAGAAACAATCGCAATCCATTTTCCTTGTCATGTTCTTCCTTCAATGTTATATATGTTTGTATAGAAATTTGTTCTTCCAATCTCCTTCTTGGAGACTTTCCATCACAAACACACACAACCATGCGAAGGAACAAAATTGATGAGTGCAAAAGAATTTAATAGCTATTTTTCACATATATAGATCATTGAAAAAAAACTGAACTCTATTCCAGTTTCCTAACCAGCAATCAACAAATAGTACTCACTAACATCCTACATTCCGTGATACGAACTCATAGAGCTCAAAAAATGAGTAACAAGGAACTCACATTCATTCACTCGCTCCAATACCCCGGTCCCTGACCTTCTCGTCCTCGGCCGTTGATCTCCGTCACTCTGCCCCCCTGAACTTCCTCCCTGACTTCCTCACGTCCTCCGCCGCCGCCTTCCCTGAACATTCCCAAATTCACCCCGCCCCGGCGACCATATGATACCCCCTCTGTTGTGTGCGCGGGACAACAACCAATAGAGGATCCAATCGATCTCAACCACAAGAACAATGAAACAAATCCAAGAAGAACAAGCAATCGCAAAAACACAATCTAACGAGGTTCGCCAACGTGCCTACGTCCTCGGCAATCAATGAGAGATTTTACTATTAGGGAAGATGATTACAATGGCTCTTAGCCTCTCTCAATACAAGAGAACTTTTAGCCTTCTAATTTCGCAGGTTAGAAACCCTAGAAAACACCCAGCAGCCTTTATACTCGCTGCTCCGCATTTTGCGGAGCAGCGTTTTTTGCCCAAACCCGTCAATCGGTCGACCGGACCGGTCGACCGATCCTTCCTGTGACTTTTTTTCCTTCTGGCCGGTCGACCGCTCCGGTCGACTGATTCTCCTGTGGATTTGGATTTCTTCCAGGTCGTCGACCGGGACGGTCGACCGATTCTGCCCGTGAAGTTGGGTCTCCCAGTCGTCGACCGACCGGCCGACCGCCTGACTCATGTGCACGCTGTGCCGTCGGTCGACCGGACCGGTCGACCGATCTCCTGGAAACTGCTGCTGCTGGCTTGTTTTCTGCTGTTTCTTCCGTCGTCTCTTGTCGCCGACTTCCTCGACGATCCCTTGACGCGGTCCGGATCAACTCCCTCAGTAGAAATTTCCCTCTCTCCAACAATTCTCAACCTCGCGAAGATTCCAAAATCTGAGCCGACATCCAACGAACCCAGTCTATCACCTGGCAAAATCGCACACAACGCTTGGCGAAATCGACACACCGATCTCGGCTTGGAGTCTTCAGCTCAGCTATCCACTGGAATGCAACACATATGCTTCCCTATACTTCACCTTAGGGAATTTCTACTCCCGCCGATCATCAACCATTCTCCTTCTTTGCAACTTCCTGACCTCATGAAGACTTCCACATGAGTCAACACTGACTCTCCAATTGACCAGCTCTATCTAGTCTACCTGTCTTCCCTGACGGTCCAAACAAGTCTGCAAAGAGCCCACCAACTATCATCGGCTTCAAACTGGATGCACACCACTCCTTATGCCAGCTCAACATCTCCTCTCCGGAAGATAAAACTGTTCTCGAGATCACAACCACTTCACCTCTACGTGAAGACCAACTGGCCACACCACTTCACCGCTACATGAAGTCTCTTCACCTTTACATGAAGTCTCTCCAACTCTACGTGAAGCTCCATTGACCACACTTCTTCACCTCTATGTGAAGCTCCAAACACCTTCTCGAGAACCCAAACATAGCTTCATAAGAGTTGCATCATCAATGGCTGCGCCTTTACGGCTGCCTACGTACCCTGCCCACTGGATCAAGCCAACCGTAGTTCATTAAAATGAGCTTCATCAAGCTCGAATAATGGTACCTTTACCTGCAGCAGTGAACCTATCAGACTGAGTTGTATGAATCTTTTCTCTGACCATCATGGAGAGCAACGGCCTTCAACTTGAGCTTGTCGTGTCCACAAGCTTGAGATTCATCCTTCTTTAACCACGAATGTGGTCTCCCCCTTGGTTCCAATGGCTGCACTCAACTCGACATCCTTTGCAATGTCGTCAACCTGTTCAGCATCTCCCTTGGTATCTTGAACTCCTCCCGGTGTCACCTCCGATGAAGTCTCCTCTGATGCCGAACTACCTGAAGATGATGATAGTAGCATCAACCTCCACCCGCTGCGATCTTCCTTGGTCTTCGTCCTCTCCACCTGCTGAGAGACGATGGACTTCAACCCTGAAGTCTCTCCAAAAGTGACATGTCGCTCATAACTATCATTTTGTCCTTGGATCCCACAACCTGTAGCTGTTCTTCTTGACTCCCAAATAGACAAACCTCCTTGCTTGCGGATTCACCTTGCCATTCTTGGCACTGAAGTAAGCCGGACTTCCAAATTCCAGCAGCAAACCATGATATTGAGCTGTTTTCCCAGACCAATATTCCAGTGGAGCTTTACCTCCTATCGCAGTCGTTTATTCTTGAGATGGCTAGCATACTCATCGCCTCAGTCCAAAGCGACTTGTCCAATCCTGCATTGGACAATAACCTCCGAACCTCCTCCAGCAAGGGACGGACCACATCCTTAGCCAACTCATCTGTACCTGTTGAGAAGTGTGTAGCAATTCCTGTGTTCTGGCCAAACTGTAGGAATTGGTCAATGTCTTTTCCAACATTGCCAATATGAAGCTCCCTTATCCTCCTACCTATCTGCCTCTCCATTCTTCCGCTCCACTTCCTCAACACATCTAGGGCTTCACCCCTTTGTCTCATCGGATATATCCAAAACTGCCTAGATGAACAATCAATTACCGAGACAAAATACCTGTGACCTCCAAGCGATGCCGTCTTAGCAGGTCCCATACACTCACGTGAACACGATCAAGAAGACCTTCCTTTTGGTGAGAACTGGTGCTGAAACTCACCTTCTT
Organism: Agave tequilana; assembly: GCA_038442645.1. Classification (NCBI taxonomy): domain Eukaryota; kingdom Viridiplantae; phylum Streptophyta; class Magnoliopsida; order Asparagales; family Asparagaceae; genus Agave; species Agave tequilana. The sequence goes on from JAVJIF010010651.1 coordinate 133,701, forward strand.
CTTGTCCAGACCCTGTGTCCACCTTCTGACTTGCAGGTAGCAGCACCTTCTACTGATTCCATCTTTGCAGGAGCTCGCAAAGATTCTTCTTCTTGTCCGTTTTTTTCCTGCCAGATCCCCAGCCAACCTCATCTTTTGTACTTGAAGTCTCCACCTTATCTGTAATCATACTACCCTTCAAGTAGTATAGATTTCCTCGGCGGACGCCCTTCATCACAACCATCGAGCCCTTGATCATCTTGAGATCGCCATCTTAACCGATATCATCATGCCCGATGCTTCCAAAGTTCCCAAAGAGATTAAATTTTCTCTTCATCTGAGGTACATACCTCACACCTGTCAACTCCCAAACCATCCCATCAAACATTCTGATTGGGATTGTACCAACACCCTCCATGCTACATGAGTGATCATCACCCATCACCACCGAGCAACCTTCCAGCTTCTCAAAACTGGTGAACCAGCTCCTGTTTGGACATGCATGGTATGTTGTTCCTGAATCAGAATCCACTCATCTTTGCATGAGTTACTAACACTGGGAGAACTGACTGAAAAAGAGAATCCCGACGAGTCCGAATCTGTTCCATCTGTCTGTGAACTACTCCTCTGAGTCTTCGTCACCTTCGATAGATTTGCTTCAGCATTCGACTCCTTCTTCTTCCCCTTGAACTTGGGCAATCTACCTTCCAGTGCCCAATTTCTCTACAGAAAATGCACTGATTCCTTTTGAGGTCTTTGAATCCCGGCCTGGATCTCGATCTTCCACCCATCTCTCTACCCTTCCTTGATGATTTCTGCCTCTTACTTCCAATGCCTCCGCCACTGAGCTTGACTGACCAGAATGTCTCTCATTCTTCCTTGTCTCGTAGCTCATCAATGCAGACGACACCTCATGGTAGTCCAACGTCTGTCTACCGTTGATAAACGTCATGGTGAATGTCTCATACTCCTCCAATGGGAGCGAGTTCAGGAGAATGACTGCCTTGTCTTCCTCTTCTATCTTGACATCTACGTTTATCAAATCTGTCAGAAGCTTCGTGAACCGGTTTATGTGCTCATTTACTGTGCTCCCCTTCTTCATCCTGAACTGATACAGCTTACTCTTAAGCTGTAACCGAGATTCCACACTCTTGGTCAGGTACTTCTTTTCTAGGGTTTCCCACAGATTCTTTGCACTCGTCTCATGTTGCACAAGGTATTTGATATCCTGTGTCAAGCATGAACGAATCAAGCCACATGCCGATCTATTCATCTTTGCCCATTCCTCCTCGGTAGTAGTGTTCTTCTTCCTCTCCAATAGGAGCGTGTCCTCGAGGTTCGATGCATTCAGTGCATCCATACCTCACACCTCCACATCCCGAAATTGTTAGTTCCATTAAACTTAACAACTTCTATCCTTGGTGATTCATTGTTCTAACAGTAGCAACTTCCTCTGCCATTGAGATTCTTTCCTTGACCCTCTAACTATGCGGAAGATCAAATAGCTTGAAAAATAGATCTAACACTGAGATAAAAATGTGATTTTTACCTCTCCCGTGAAACCCTAGATCGAGTTTCTCTCCAGATCTACTTCACCACCGATCCAAAAAACCCTCCTTGAGTCCTCCTGAGATCGACACACGATCTCTCGAATACCCAATACCTCATCAGATCTGAGATCGACACACGATCTCCACCGGATCCGATCTCGAGGCTTCCGGATCTACAGAAATCCCAAAAAGCAACCTAGATGCTCTGATACCACTTGTTGTGCGCGCGGGACAACAACCAATAGAGGATCCAATCGATCTCAACCACAAAGAACAATGAAACAAAATCCAAGAAGAACAAGCAATCGAAAAAAACACAAATCTAACGAGGTTCGGCCAACGTGCCTACGTCCTCGGGGCAATCAATGGAGAGATTTACTATTAGGGAAGATGATTACAATGGCTCTTAGCCTCTCTCAATACAAGAGAACTTTTAGCCTTCTAATTTCGCAGGTTAGAAACCCTAGAAAACACACCAGCAGCCTTTATACTCGCTGCTCCGCATTTTGCGGAGCAGCAGTTTTTTGCCCAAACCCGTCAATCGGTCGACCGGACCGGACCGATCCTTCCTGTGACTTTTTTCCTTCTGGCCGGTCGACCGCTCCGGTCGACTGATTCTCACTGTGGATTTGGATTTCTTCCAGGTCGGTCGACCGGGACGGTCGACCGATTCTGCCCGTAAGTTGGGTCTCCCAGTCGGTCGACCG